>PVHP010013271.1:0-41237 GCA_004024765.1 Zapus hudsonius | reverse complement strand
CTCCCTCCCTCCTTCTCCAAATATTACAGTGTTTTATGTAAGGGACTTGACCATCAAAGTTTTGGGTCTTGGTGGGGGTGAGGAGGTGAGGAAGGACCTGCAAACCATTCTCTCATGGATACTGAAGTCTATAAATTTCTCTCTATATATATATGTGTATGTCAGTGTATGTGTGTATGTGTACATACACATGCCTATTATTTTTGAACCATTTGAGAGTCACCTGAACATCTTGCATTCCTTCAAGAATAACATGCCCACCCATATTACCCTTGAATACTTCAGTGTGAATTTCTTAGGACCAAGGATATTCTTTGATATAACCATAACAATTTTCAAAGTAAAGACATTCGGATTTGATGTGATTTTTATTATCTTACCCAGAGTCCATTTAAAAGTTTGTCAGAGCTAAGCGTGATGGTGCATGCCTTTAATTCTAGCACGAGGGAGGCAAAATAGAAGGACCTTGAGTTCGAGTCCACCCTGAGATTACATGGTGATTCCAAGTCAGGCTGGATCTGGTTGTCATGTCTCCTTAGCCTTCTCATTAAGGGACACTGTAGCAGTCACCTCATCACTGCCAGACAAGACACCTGATCAGAGCAGCTTATGGAAGGAGAGGGTTGCAAGGTGAAATTTCCTTGTTGTGAGGAAAAAAAGCATGCAGGAGGAGGAAGCTGGCTCCCATCATCACATATCAGTGGAGGAAGTGGAGAGAATGAGTTCCCTAGTACTGGCAATCAGAACAGGACTATAAAATCCCAAGGCCCACTATGCTGGCTTGAATCAAATATTCCCCATAGACTCATGTGTTCTGAAGGCTTGTCCCCAGCTACTGGCGATGTGAGTGGTGGAGCCTTGGTGGAGGAAGTAGGTTTCTTGGGCAGGTTTAGGAATATTATAGCCAGCTTCCCCTTGTCAAAGTTTGGCTCACTCTTCTGCTACTGTTTTTCACCTGCTGAGGCAGAAGCCATGTTGCCCCCTGCCACCATGAAGCTTCCCCTTTGAGACTGGACGCCAAACTGAAAAAACTGCTATTTTTCCATTATTATTATTATCACAGCAATGAGAAGGGAAGTACTACCTGGACCCCAGTGGCACACCTTCTCCAGCAAGTGCAAGGCTTGATCGCAAACTCATGAGGCCATGGGAGACATGTAGCGTTCAAACCACCACAGATTCATCTTCAGCTCCCACTTTTGTTGACTTCTTCCCATTGGAAGCCTTCAGGCCAACCATTCTGCAGCTGTTCCTCAAATCAACTCCTGATTTAGGAGTTAATGTTAGAGATGATGCAGGGGCAGACATGTCAACAATGCACACCCTTCCTAGGACACCATGATATCAGGAGGCTCGTGTCATTTTCCCATGACTGGGGATATTGATGGTGCACACTCAGGTAAGGTGGGGCAGCTCAGACACCTCCATTGGAAATGACTTCGTTTTCTCTGTGTATTTAATGAGGAAGTGGTTGAGAGATGCTGAAGCCACACAGCATCACCCACTGCCCTCTCTAACTTTCATCTGCTCATTTTTAGCATCCATTATTGATTTTTCAAGTCTGTGAGTCTTCCTGTGTTTATCACATCATATTATATACTTTATTACTATCATGACTGGTTATGTAATTATTAGTCAGAATTGAGTTGATTTAGTTCATTGCTTGTCTATTATAGTTTCACCTTTCTATTTTTTTTTTTGCTCCAAGAATTATAATGTGCAAAGCAATCCAGAAATTTTTTTTGGTTGTTTGAGGAATAGGGTTTTTAATTAGTTAATTTATTTATTTGCAAACATACAGAAAGAGAAAGAATGAGAAAGAGGAAATGGGCCTCTTGCCACAGCAAACGAAGTCCAGATGCATTCACCACTTTGTACATCTGGCTTTATGTGAGTAGTGGGGAACTGAACCTGGGCTGTCAGGCTTTGCAAGCAAATGTCTTTAAGAGCTAAGCTATACCTTTAGCCCACTTTAGTTATTAAGGTTGCTTTTAGTATTGCCACCTATATTGTCAAATGAAGTACATTTGAGATATAAAAAGCTTTGTGTGTTTACTGCATAGAATTTGATATGCTTGGAAATCAGCATGATATGAGATCATCCCGTAGCCAATGCCACAAACTTACCCATCAGCTCCAAAAATTTCCTTCTGATCTTTTCATCTATTTTTAGCTTTTAAGATGTATGTATCTAATTGCTTTATGGCAAGAGTATTTAACACAAACAAGACTACCCTCTGAGCAAATTGTTAAGTATATGGTACAGTATGCTAACTATGTGGTCCATGTTAAATAGTAGATTTTCAAAAGTTATTCTATTTATTTTTTTTACTTGTGCCAATATGAATCACAGTTTATTTTATTCAATGTTTTATAATTCATTACTATCACTAGTTATTATTAAACTTAACCCAATTGGCCAGTAGGCACTACTTCAAGCCAACTACCACATCCTTTCTTTGTACGTCACCATTAATATTTGAGAACTTCCTTACTTTCTAGCAAAATAAGAGACACAGGAGTCCTTTTAACAAAACAATTACATGCCTGAATCAGTTATAGCTATAAAAAAAAAATACCACAGGGGACAGTCTCCCCTCTGCATGCCCGTGTCCAGGAAGATTACACATATGCCTAGGGATTGGGGAGCCAGTGAATAGAAGAAAAATATGCTTTTTTTCTATTATTTCTCATGCTTTCATCTTTGCGTTTCTTGTCATAATTTTATGATAACTTCTCTACTTAAAGATCTAGGTTAAGTGCTTGCTTCGGCAGTGTCCTAGTCAGCCACATGCTGCTGGGATGAATCTCCAAACCAGGCACAGTTTGGGGGAGGAAAGTATTTATTGAAGTAACAGACCCAGGGGAAGTTAAGGAAAAAAGGCTGGCCCCCTTTCACAGATCCAAGCAGAGACAGAGACAGCACCTCCAGAAGCAAGCAAACACACTGTCACACTGTAACTCACAAAAAGCAGAACAGCATATCTACCCCTCGTATTTTGCATCCAATTTGAAATACCTCAGGGCTAGACCCCAGGAGGCCAGGCCAAAGTGACACTTCCTCCAGCCACAAGGCTGAAGACAATTCACAATTATAATAAATTCTATTGGGGGACATTTACTCAAAACTACCACAGGCAGCACATATACTAAAATTAGAACAATACATATAATAAAATTGGAACAATATGGGTTAAGTGTAAAAATTTTAAAAAACATTCAAAAAGAACCAGGGGCTGGAGAGATAGCTCAGCAGTTAAAGGTGTTTGCTTGCAAAGATTGATGGCTTGAGTTCAATTCCCCAGTAGCCAGGCAAAGCCAGATATATGAAATTGTGCATGTATTTGGAGTTTGTTTACAGTGGCAAGAGGCTTTGGCATGCCCATTCTCTCTCTCTCTCTCTCTCTCTCTCTCTCTCTCTCTCTCTCTCTCTCTCTCTCTCTCTCTCTCTCTTTCCTTGCAAATAAATAAAAATATCTTTAAAAGAGTCAAAGGTCAGGGCTGTAGAGATTGCTCAGTGGATAAAGCATTTGCTGCATAACTCTGAGTGCCTGATTTCAGATCCCCAGACCTCCCCTAAAAGCTGGGAGCTATGGCAGATTTCTGCAATCCTGGTGTGCCTATCTATAGCAAGAAGGGAAGGTGAAGGCATGAGAATGTCCCAGAAGCTCATGAAGAGAGTAGTGCAGAGCACAGGGAGAGCCAGGGTGTACCTGACAGTTGTCCTCTGACCCCCACAAGCACACTGAGGCTCACGTGCACCTTTACTCACACATGAGCATACACGTACACACTCAATTTTTTAAAAAGTCAAAGGTCTTATATAAAGTGTACAAATGACAGAAACACAGACAACAGGTAGCCTTCAGGGTAGACTGTCCTTTCCACCTCAGATATTTTTGTTTCTCCATCCCGTGGTGTAACTTGATGGGGAAAACATGAGCCCTGAAAGAAACCTGGAGAGAAATACATACTTCAGGCTTGACATCTAAATTCCTTGCTCCTCCTCCTCAGAAAGGATTAAGGTGGTTAGCTGATTCTGCACTCCTAGAAAGAATGTTAGCAGAATTATTTTAACCTCGATTTCCTCCTTAGATCTTGAAGAAAGATTGAGGGTGTGAGTGGAAGATGTAGGAACGCATGATCCCAGCATAGTATTAATCCTAATAGAGGCAGATTATACGTTCTCCTTTGTGGAGGCCACAACACCATGGTGAGCTCAGTGCTGGGAAGCTGAGCTGTCCATAATGAAAGCAACAGGGAACACTCACTCCCTGATTCGACTAAAAAATCCAATTCCGTGAAACTATAAACAAAGTGCCCCAGGGATTTCATAGATGGCCTGAAGTCTGAGTTTGCCAGATACACATCTGAGCATGTGGGAAATTGGGAAAATACAATATCCCCAATCCACATGCATGGTGACAGACTTGAGAGAGGAATAAATTATACCCATAATCACTTGGTTGAGTCTTTGGAGCATGGTTAGACTGCGCAAATATAGTAAGCCAAAATGCTTCCTCACCCACTGCCTAACAAAGGAAGCTCTTTTATTCTTTTCAACAGATGTTAATTTTATGGTTTGGTTAGGTGCCGTCGCCATCACCCCCAACTCTCCACATACTGAAGAATTGTCTCTTCAGTAAAACCAGAAAAAGGCACAGGGTGCAGGGAGAACCAGGAAGCCACAAAAATGATTCAGTTCAAACTCACCATACATCACCTTTTGCCATTTAGAAAAATGTAGTACTTAAAAAGCAATTCGGAAGTAAACGTGTTAGGATGTGGAAAATTAGACTTCACAGAATATACCTTCAAGGCTTCTCCTGGCACACAAAAGGTGTCTGATAAAGTGTGTTCCAGACCAAAGCTTTAAATTAAGTACTTTAGAATGTCATCCAAAAGAAAAAAAAAAAAAAAGAAGCCAAATAGTTGGCAAAACCACAGCTGAATCGTGAAACTGTACACCGGGCTGCCAAGTCTCAAGAATACTCTTAGGTGCAATTTACTAACCCAACTAAATAAGAGGCGGTCATAAATTACAGATGAATGCAGATGGCGGTGGACTCTGGAGTCACCTCTAAGCCTATTAAAACTTTAAACACTCTGGTGCCTGAGAGCCTGAGAGGTTGAAAATAGAGGCACAGTGACCAGCTTCCAGAACACCAGTGTGTGTGAGTGTGTGTTGGGGGGTCCGACTGCTGCTGGATGCCCACTCCACCCTGCCAGCCTAAGACTGCAAGAAAGCAAATTAAAATACTATGGAAATCCCCACATGGTGCCAATGGAAAATACAAACTGCTCCAAGACCAAAGGTGCCAACAGGGCTGTTGGAGTGGCAAAGCTTTCATTGTTATTGAAAAAACATGCCAGGGGGTGGTGGCTTTTGTTAAGGGCAATTTTGTTAATATGTATTTAATCTCAGGGTGAAGGGAACAGACTCTGGAGTAAGACAGCACTGATTTTTAATACTGATGATGATGTCATATCAACTGTCTAATTTCTGTTCTCAGTTATCAAACCAAGTAAAATGGGATAATCGGGGCTTGAGAGATGGCTTAGCAGATAAGGTGTTTGCCTGCAAAGCCTAACGGCCTGGGTTTGATTCCCCAGTACCCACGTAAAGTCAGATGCACAAAGTGGTACATGCGTCTGGAGTTTGTTTGAAGAGGCTGGAGGCCCTAAAGCACCCATTCTCTCATTCTCTCTCTCTCTCTCCCTCTCTTTCATCTCTCTATTTGCAAATAAATAAATTAAATTTCTTAAATGAGATAATCATAAAAATATTCACCTGGACTGCTTCAGAGAAACAGAACCAATAAAGTTAGATATAAATAAAAAAGATATGTAAAGAATTGGTTCATGCCATAATCTACAGGGTAGGGGCCAAGAGGCTAGAGACCAGAGAAGAGCTGCAGGTGAAGTCTGAAGGCTCCCTCCAGCATTTCTTCTTGCTTGGTGGAAGTTAGGGTTATGTTCTGTTCAGGTCTTCAACTAATGTACGAAACTCGCTCACTTGAGAAAGCATTCCACTCACCTCAGTCTACCAGCATCAATGTTAAACACATCCACAAACACACGCATGAGAACATCCAGAAAAATGACTGAATATATATATAGTCATATAGAGAGAGATAGATTAGATATAGATTAGATATAGATGAGATGATAGAGATAGAGGGATAGAGATAGGTATAGATATATCTATAGTGCCATGTGTGTGTGTGTGTGTGTGTGTGTGTGTGTGTGTGTGTATGTGTGTGTGTGTCTTGGCACTAGCTGTATAACTAACTGTCATGCCACTGCAAAAGATTTCCGGATGATTAATCAGTTAACTTACTGAAATTCATAGGACCGTGACTGTCACATACTAAGTGTTGTGTGAGAACTGGGTATAGAGCTGACATACATTCTTATCAAGGAAGGAGTGATGAGTCACACTAAGTACCCTCCAGATGCAAGCAATGGTTCTCATCATAAAGGAAACACGGGCACTTCTGAAAGTGTGGACACAAGGCAAGAGTGGTTAAAGCAATTCCTCAGAGTGCAGGAAAGGGTTAGCCTGTTGAGAAGAAGGCAAGACCTTCAGAGCCGCTGGATACCTCTCGGAGACAGGGGTTGCAATTGAGTGGACTGAGAAAAGCAGGAATCAAATAAATTTGTCAGAAGGGCCAAGCAGGATTCAAGCCCTGTAAGAACTCCAGGAAATACCAGCAGTTAAAGTTGCTTGCTTGCAAAACCCAATGGCCCAAGTTCAATTCCCCAGCACCCACATTCAGCCCAAATGCAAAAAGTGGCACATAAGTCTGGAGTTCATTTGCAGTGGTTGGAGGCCATGGTGTGCCCATACTCATTCTCTCCCTGTCTGCCCCCTCTCATAAATAAACTGCAAGTAATGAACAAAGCAGGACCATTTTACCCACCAATTCTAGAGACCACAGAATTAAAGAAGGAGATCTATGTTAGCATTCAGCATCAGACAGGTTCTTGTTTAGGATATTGACAATTTACCAATCTGTAGAAGCCAGGGAAAAGTAGATACTTCTAGAATTATTCTTTCATCTTGTGGTTTTAGTCTGAATGAATGGCTGTGGGATGGGGCTATGTGATGACCAAAGCAGATAGGTTAGGTTCATTCAGTAAACCTTCATTGAGCACTGAACACTGGGGTACTTCTTCTCAGCCACCAATGACAGCTGAGCTCTCACCTTGGCAGGGACAGACAGAAGTATGGGAATTTCCCAGAGACCTATATGATGGAATGCAGCTCACATCATATAGAAGTGACCCCTTCACCTCTACATTTGTGCCTCCATTGTTCCCTGGCTTATCCTTGCTACTCAGACAGACCAATCATCCAGGGAGTCCAAAGGGTTCCCAACACACCACACTCAATGTTTGCAATTCAAGTCTCAGTTCCCTCTGTCCACCAGGACTAAGGTCTCCCTCCTCAACCCAGATCCACTCATGCTTGGAAAGCAGCTAAGACAACTAGATAAAGTTTTCCAGGGTTCCTGATATCCCATCTTACACCTACACCTGTTCTGTTACTCAACATGTTATATTACTAGAAGAATCCACTTTTCCCTGGCTTCTACAGATTGGTAAATTCGATTGAATGTGGTGATGACTAAATTCCAAGCATGTTCAAGTTGTCATAATAGATTATTATTATGCTAGTCAACTTCCCATCACTGTGACAAAATGAGGTAAATAATTTATAAGGAGGAAAAGCTTAGTTTGGCCCAGAGTTTCAAAGGCTTTGGGGTGAACCATTGGCTCCCTCACTTCAGGGGCTAAAGAAAGGCAGTAAGTGTGTCATGATGTGAGGGCAGTGGAGAAACTGTCCACTTCCAGCAGCTAGGGGGCAAAAGAGAGAGTCGTGAAGTGCACAAGATTCCAAGGACCTCTCAAAGTACACGTCCCCCCAGTGTCCTAACTTGCACTGGGCTCCACGTCGGAAAAGCTTGACAACCTCCCAATCACACCACAGGCTGACCAGCAAGCCTTTCCCACAGGGGTCTTTGGAGGACACTTACCCAAGATGTACCTCAGATGGAGAAAGAGTAAAAGAGCCTCCATCTTTTCAGCAATATTTTTATTGATTTTTTATTTAATAAAAAGATCTACTCTTACATCCCCTCTTTCCCACCCCCTCAGTGGGATTGTTCATATTCATTGTGAGGACCTCGAAGCATCCATCTCTCTCTGTTGGGGTGGGGGGCATGGATCTCCAGGCTCTTCCCACCCTCCCTGAGGCTTTTACAATCCTCTGCCCCCTTCAGCTATGCTCCCTGAGTCTTGGTGGGCAAAACAGAGCTCTGATCTAGTGCTGTTTTCTCTGTAGCCTCTGGATCACTGTTTTGAGGATATCTGAGTGACCACAGCGTCTGTCCTGGAACTGGTTTTTAGGCTAACCGTGAGAGCAGTACTGTGTCATCACTGTAATGACTTCCAGCCCCAGCAGATGAGGTGGCGGTGACCCAGCTCACGGTAGTTGGTTAATTATTTTTTTCTCTTTGGTGCTTTGAGGTAGGGTCTCAACTTAGCCCAGGCTGACCTGGAATTTCCTATGTAGGCTCAGGGTAGACTTGAACTCATGGCTGTCCTCCTACCTCTTCCTAGTGCTAGGACTAAAGGTGTGTGCCACCATGCCCAGCTGGTTGGCCAGTTTTGCTGTTTCTTTCCTCGTTCTTTCCAGGGTCCTCTGCCATCCACCTCAAGCGAAGTCTGCAAGTGACACCTCCTTACCACCCCCCACCACCAAGCACTGCCCACAATCAAGCTGTTTTAAAAAAAATATTTATTTATTTACAGAAAGAAAGAGAATGGGCATACCAGGGCCTCTAGCCTTGCAAAGGAACTCCAGATACATGTGCCACTTTGTGCATCTGGCTTTAAATGGGTTCTGGGGAATAAAACCCAGGTCCTTAGGCTCTGCTGGCAAGCTCTTTAATGGCTGAGCCATCTCTCCAGCCTAAGCTTTTGTTTTTGCTTGAGTGTTCATAAGACTAGGAATCCAAAGGAAAAATAAATATGTCAGGGGAAAAAAAGAGAAACTTTGGGAATGAATGGATTCTCTTCTAGCTGGTATTGAAGCCTCTTATGAGAAAGAAAAGGTGACTAGTTTGCTGATAGGAAAGGAAAATTCTAATTAAGAAGGGAAGATAGAAGGCTTCATAAAGCCACAGCTTCAGAGAACTGCCCGGTGTCACCTCAATGGAAGATTAAGAAGCCATTTCCTTCCCTTGACCTTGGTGCTCATGTAAGCAAATTAAGATGGAGCTTCCCTTAGCCTGGTGCTCTGAGAGAGGACCAAGTGCAGCAGCCTTCTGCCAGCTCCCATAGAACATGATATATATATATATATATATATATATATATATATATATATATATATATATATGAAGAAAAGAGCAAGGATCTTCAGCATATGAGGTAATAAAGTCCAACATCTAAAATATTTTCTTTATGTAGAAAACAATAGCTCTGTGGTTCATTTCCCTTCTCCCAAATGCATATGCTCACATAAGCCTTGGGATCACTAAGGTAGGATATTAGAATCTCTATAAAGAGCACTCCATGCTCGGCCCCGCTTACCAGATGGTGCCACTCCATGCTCATTAGGGTACATTATGCACGTGAGGATTTTATAATTTTGAACCAATTTTGGTTCAACTTCATGTTCAAGACATTCCCCCCCCTTCTTACTCCTCTTTCCCAAACTCTCAATTCTGACTGGTTTGCGTAGAGTTTACTGTTATCCTGGTTAGGAACCACCTATGATGGATAATATGCGGTGTTCAACTCTCTGTTCTTTTGAGAGTTCGCTTAGAATGATCTGCTCAAAGTCAGACCATTTTTTCCTAAATTTTGATACGTCATTTATCCTTTCAGCTGAGTAAAATTCCATAGTGTAAGAGTGTCTAAGTCTGTGAAAAATTGATGTCTGGCAGCTCCTGGTCCCAGCCATAGAATCCATCCTTCACTGAGCTATTGACCAAAGTGACCCATGAGGTCCCCGATACAAGACAGGATTCTGTCAAAGCTCTTGATTACCAACCCCAGGCCTGAGGCGAGATCTTGTTGCTTAAGAACCACAGAAAGCCATCTATCAGCACCGAGAGACCCTACGAGGTCCAAAATGGTAACCAGCCCTTATTAACTGTATCTAATTATGGATACTAAAAAAATTAAATTAAAAAAATAAAGAGCACTCCATGTGAAGTAAGAACTTGACCATTTGATCACCAGCTGGTGGCGCTGTTGTGAGACATAAACCCTTGGGAGTGGGACCTACCAGATCAAGGGACTGAGTCCCTCTAGCTGTCTGCTTACTGGTCAGCCAAGATGCAACCACCTCTCTCCCACACACTCCAGCCTTGGGTGAAATAGCCATTAGCCATAGACCTCCTCCCTAGCATACACTCCTGTCCTGGTTGGAACAGACCTTCCATAATGGACCACAGTTGTCTAAAACTGAGCCACGATAATTCTTTCCTTTCTTATAAAAATATTTTATCTATTTATTTGCAAACAGAGAGAGAGGAAGAGAGACCAAGAAAAAAGAGACAGAGAGAATGGGTGTGGCTGGGCCTCCAGCCACTGCAAACAAACTTTGTGCACCTGGCTTTACAAGGGTATTGGGGAATTGAACCCGGGTCGTTAGGTTTTGCAGGCAAGTGCCTTAACAACTGAGCCATCTCTCCAGCCCACCTTTTTTTTTCTATTGAGGAAGGGGGTACAGATACTTTGTCACAGTGACGAGAAAAGTAACTGTTATATAGGTTAGTGATACATGAGATAAAAGTTATTCTCTATGCATCCCACTCATGTGAGCTCAGAGAGATCACGACCTACCTGAAGTCACCCCACTGATGAGAGTTGAGACCAACCAGGTTATGGCTCAGAACCCATCATTAGCCTGAGAAATAGTCTTTTCTGCGTCTTCATGTTCTTCAAGTTGAGAAAGGCTAAATAATTCTGCCAGTGCCACAAATTAGGAAGCAACTAAGGTCAAGGTTGGGAGTCATCCATCCCAGCCTCTTCCTCTGGGCTTTCCTTACTTTCTCTCTGAAAGCCCCTCCTCTGCCACCCCCCCTGACCCCATCGGGGACTGGGGACTCCTGTCAGTATTTGGAGGGAAGCCTGTGGAAGACACCATCACATGCCTCTGGTTGACTGACTCAGGAAAGCTCCTCCATCAGTCATCTACAGACTGCTGGACCTCTCCAAAGTTAAGTGTTTCTATGATGCTTTAACCCGGAAGTGATAAATACTGTTGTGGGGGGGGGGGGACAATGAGGATGGAAAGCTGGGCTGTCACAGTTGCTTGCTTGCAAACCTACCTGTCCAGGTAAAATCCCCTGGTGCTCAAGCCAGATTCACAAAGTGCACAAGTTTGTTTGCAATGGCAAGAAACCATAGAAAACCCATACACATTCTCTAAATAAATAAATAAATAAAATGTTTTGTAAAAGCTGACACTTCGCTTAGTCTAGGTTCCTTCTGTGTGGATGCTGTGCCCACAGGTCCACTGAGAAGGAGGCGGATTGGCTCACCATGGAGAGGCCTGTGGTCCATAGAGCCTGGGAGCCATCTCTCTGGAGGAACAGACCTTCCATCTCTCTGCTCAGCCCTGCTTTTCCCTCCTAGCAAGGGGGAAACTGAAGACTCCGGAATCCACAGAGAACCCCTAGCTTCTGCTTCTGCTTTCACATCAGCATCCCCAGATGGCTCCTCAGAGGCCCTCAGAGCAGCAGGCAGCAGGAAGCCCATCTGACATGGCTGGAAGCATGGAGCAACCAAGGCTGGAAAGGTGAAGCCTTTCCCTGCTCATCCTGGCCCAAGGGGGGTCTGTGACCACAGGGCCACGCAGGACGGTGGGTCCTGTGACCACAGGGCCACGAGGGACGGTGGATCCTGGCCCTTGACTTCTTTCCTGCTTTATTTCCTTTCAGCCTTGGATCGGACTGGAAAACTTGAGATCCTCATCTATGAGAAAACCAGGGAGCCCTGACAAGATCTCTTCTCTGCTCACACAACCATCCCGCCTTGGGCTCTGTTCCTGGGGTGCAGGGGTCCTCCACAGAGGGCTCACTTCACAAAGAGATCCTCAGTTCTGCACAAAAAGCAAGCAAGATGGCTGCTTCTCAGACTCCGGGGACTGATGAGGACTTTACAAGCTGCTTTCAAAATGAGAGCAAAATTCCTGACATTGATCTGGGAGGAGTGAGTGAGGGGAAGAAAAGCGGGGTAGAAATCAACAGGGCTTTAGTTCGCTTTTCTTCAGATTTATGGACCAGCCGCCTGGTGAGTCTCAGCAGGCCTTTTTTTTCCCATAGTGCATTTTTTCTCCTCCTAAAATTTGATGTATCAGAGCCAAGTGTTCTCTATTCTTTCCCAAGAGAGAACAGGGAGAAAGAGAGGAAAAAAAAAAAAAAAAGACCTGAGTCCCGCATTTGAAAACATCTGGTGGGACCATCAGGAGAGAAAAAGCAAAAGCTATAATTTAACATACCTTTTGGGATAGTTTTTATTACACCTACTTTCTTGAATATGGAAAAAAAAGTTTGGCATTTCCCCACTAGTTAATGGGTTCAGAATTTTATTAATCAACGTCTAAATGTTCATAAAATAACTCCACCTTTTAAAACCAGGGGCAAGGACCATTACTAAATGCTTCCAGTCAGGAGAAATAATATTAAAATGCAGGTTGTGCCTGAGCTAAACCAGTCTTTGGGGAGTGGGGCATAAAGTTTCAATTAAACCCATCATATCTAGAGCCACTAAGCAGCCTAGACCAAAGAATGCACCCAGGGAACCCGGTTCAGGACTCTCAGGTGACTGGAGCTGAGCCCTGTCTGTCTGTCTGTCTGTCTGTCTGTCTGTCTGTCTGTCTGTCTGTCTGTCTGTCGTCTGTCCATCCGATACTCACAGAAAAGCCACTTGGAGCCCAGCAGGCGCACCTCTCAGAAGGCTTGAGTACCAGTCACACGGGCACTCCAGCCGAGAGCGCTTCTCACCGGAGGCTCCAGACTGTGCTTTCATTGTTTCTGCAGTTTCTGCTCTGGCCTTCTCTCCTGAGTCCTGATTGTCCCCATGGAAGGAATTCAGACAAGATACACAGAGCGTCCATGTAGAAGTTAGGTTATTTATTCCAGATTAAAGGAAAGTATGTTTCCTTGGAATGGTCCCTCCCTTTAGCCATTGTATTGATCAACGCTGTAGGCAGGCTTATATCATTTTCCGTCTCTTGAACAGACAAGTGTTTTGAAGCAGTGTTTCCCTGTCCAGAGGATTGACAAGGTCATGTGGATTGTTTCATATAGGAGAGGACAATGCTATATCTTTGTTCTTTGTCAGAAAGCCTCTGGCTACATAGTAATTGCAGTCATCTGGATCAGATATCCACCATACATTCATGTGTATTTTTTGGCCCAGACAATGGTAATTTGGGAGGTGGAGCCTTGCTAGAGGAAGTGTGTTGTTAGTGGTGGGTTTAGGGGTATTATAGCCAGCTTCCTTTGGCCAGAGTTCAGCTCACTGTCCAGCTGTGTCAAGGAGGCTATATCCAGCCTACCTTACTATCCTGCTGCCCCCTGCCATCATAGAGCTTCCCCTCATGGCAGTAAACCAAAATAAGAGAATTTCCCCCCATGAGCTGTTTTTGGTTGGGTGCTTTATCCCAGAAATGAGATAATATCTACAACAGTCATCTTACAAAGTTTAGAGGATTCTGAGAAATTCTTCTGGGCAATACAGAAGGTCATATCTCTACTCAGGGCCAGGAATTTGACTTGAGTAGATTAGTCAGGGTCCTGTGTTTTCCTTTATTGCTTTGACAGCTGAGAGCCAGCCTTCTCCACTCTCTGCTCCCTGTTCTGCCTGGATGCGAGCAAGCAGCCTCATGCACCTGCTGCCACAGCTGAGAGCCGTACTCACGGCCGTACGTTCCCTTCTATGACAAGCTACATACCCTCAAACCATGAGCCAAATTGATCCCTTCCTCTCCTCCCCCGAGTTGCTTCTTGTCAGATATTTGGACATGGTAATGAGGAAGCAACTAATACAAACCAGTAATTCCACAGCTAGGTAAACACCAAAGAGAAAAGAGTATATTTCTCCCATAAATATCATGAGCACACATTTCATATCAGATTTGTTCATAACTGCCCACATCTATAAACAATCTAGACATCCATCAGAATAGCATGTGCACATGAAATGTGAGTTTATGCAATGGAATACTACCAGGAAAAAGTGAATAACAGTGAAAAAGTCACATACATACTAGGTAACACAATATCAAGCAAAAAGAGCTCAAATGTATGACTACGTTTATTTGAAAGTTTAGAATATAAAGAACAAATTCATGATGACAGAAGTCATAGGAGCAGGAACTCCTGCAGGAGGGTGGACAGTGGTGAATGCTGGGTAGGTGCCAGGGTGCTGACTGGATGGATCCAAGATCGCTTGAGGGGCTGCAAAGCCTTTGTCTGGATTAGAATGGAGTAGATGTTGAATGTCTCATGCTGAGAATAATGGGTACAGGAAGTTACAGTGCAGGCAGGGCTCTACCTAGGAATGAGGCCCAGTTAGTTGCCCTATGAGAAGGAAAATGTTCCTGACAACAGTGGCTTGTTTTCGCTCATCCTGAATCCCAGTGCCCATCCCAAGCATGAACACTTTTTGAGTAGGGCAGACTTGGATTTCTTCTGCCTTCCTTCGGCCATGGGTCTCACCATGTCCCCATCAGCAGCCTCTCACGCACACTCTACACGCCCCACTTCTGAAACTCACTGGGCCTGGAGGACAGCTCCTGCCTCCAGCCGACATGTCAGAAAAAGTTACCTCTCCATTCCAGGCCTCAGCCAGTTCTTTCTCCTGGCTCTTTTCCACACTCTCCCTGTTGCTAGAACGGGACATTTCATCCATCTGTAGTATCTCCTCTTTCATACATCATAGCTACCCTGAATCCAAAAGCCTGTCTGGGGCCATGGCTTGTTTCTACTCACACCCCTTCCAAAATGTGCATGTTTCATGATGAAAACCACTTATCTGATTCTCTGGAGTCAGATAAATTGGTCTCCATCAATTCAGTTCGATTCTGACATCAACTTCAACCACAGATTAAGGCTTTAGCCCCACAAGAATTCCCCCTTTACAGACAGGTATCAAAAGTCCAGGCTACTCCATACTTCTGATCAACTACCTATAAAGATAAAATGTTCTTAAAACCCCTTCTAACTTTTAGTAATTTGCTGGAAGAATCACAGAATTGGGGGAAACTGTTTACTTATATTATTTGTATATTATAAAGGGTATTATACTGAAGAGCAACATGGAAGAGATGCATAGGGCAAGGTATAGGGGAGGGGCACTAGACACCAGGTCCTCTTTGGGTGACAACCCTCCTGCACTGATGTGTTCATTATCCCAGATGTCACTTGAGTCTGTTCCATTGTTAGGGTTTTCTAAAGGCTCTGTGGCTGATTAAATCACTGGACACAGGTGACTGATTTTCTTTAGGCTTTCTCTCTTCCCCAGAGATTAACTTCCAGTCCTATAATCATACCTTGGTCTTTCTGGCTAACCAGCCTCCATCCTGAAGCTGTCTAGGAACCTCTAGTCAACAGGTATGTTATTGACATAAACTCAAATATGGTAAAGAGACTTTTCAATAACAAAAAGGTGTTCCTTTCATCCATCTCTCAGGAAATTCCAAGGGTTTTAGGAGCTCCTTGTCAGTAACTGGAAACAAGGTTACATGTCAAAAAAAAACCAAAAACCCACAACCAATATGTACCTGTGACTTCGCAACTTGCACGGTTGTTCTGAGGGATACCCATGAATACTGAAGGATATTCAGCTTCTGTTAAAACCGGCCTAAGCACTGGCTAAACCTGGATGTTTCTGAGATCCGGTGCACACTTGTTTATCACGTGGCCAGGTACAACCATATCATTCCAATTCAGTTCAATGAAAGCTAACCACCACAAGTGCGTCACTTTGAGGAAATGGCCGACTTCTCTGAGGCTCAATTTCTCTGTCAAGTGGATTGGTAATCCTGGTTTTCAGGTATTTGTGAAGATCAGATCTAGCATGGGAAACAGGCACTGTCACCTTCAGTAGTAAAGTCTCACCACCTAGCACGGGGTCTCATGCCCAGTTCTGTCTGACTGGCTCCAAGTGCCAGAAAAAGACTCTGCCCCTCTCCTTCACTGGCCAATACAGGGAGACATTCTGATTCTTCTCTTCAGTCTTCATGGAAAGTTATAACCTTGGGCAATGTAGGTCAGACTCCATGATTTTCATGAATTCTTCCTACCTCTGAGTTAGCTAAGACCAAAAAAGCTTTACCCAGGGAAGAGAGAAACATTCCAGTCTGTTGACACCAAGGCCCCTGTAAGATCATCCGGGGGAATGAGCAGCTCAGGAGGGAGACTGAAGATCCAATGGCAGAGGCTTCGGAGGAACACAGGGCTGTGGGGTCAAGCGTGCAAAGTGAGAAGAGGAGTGAAGGCTTCTGCCAGGGCCTTTGGATGAAGACACCCCCATGCCTGAGCACCAAGAGCAAACATGCACACATGCACTTGAAAATTATCAAAAACAAACTCCAAAGTTTCCCTCGGAAACAAAAACATTAGAGACCCTGGCAGACAACTTTGAAGGGAGGTGTGAGGGACTGGGCCTGCCTGACCCATTTAGGCTCACACATTGCCTCTCCACACACGAAAGCTACTACTCACTGGTTGGGCCAGAACCCCAGTGCAAGCCTTTTGCTCTCCTCTCCTTAGAGAGAGGACCACATCTCACTGCCAGCTGGCGGTGGATATGAACAAATTGGCAGGGTCCCACTTTGCTTTAAGTGAATGCATATGCTCCTCTCAGACTCACAGCAGATACTCATTGGACTGGTGAATGAGGAAGCTTAAGACAGCTTGTCCACTCACTCAGCGGATATCCTCTGTGGAGCAAGAGAAGGCGTTCACTCTCCAAGTGCCCTGTCTCTAGAAAGATCCTAGTCAAGTCCTTTCTCTGGCTCAGTCACTGTATTCTCCCTACACACTTCTGTATCTGACTGCTATTTCAAAGGTGGGGAGAGGTCAGCAGAGCTAACTTCCCTTCTCCCAAAAATTAGTGTATCAGCTACTTTCTCATTGCTGAGGCAGAATGCCTGACCAGAAGCAACTTAAGGAAAGAAAAGGGCTTATATTCAGCTTATTGTTCTAAGGGGTGGGCCATCATGGTGGGGAAAGTATAGCAGGAGCAGAAAACTGGTCATATTATCACATCAGCAGGGAAAAAGAAGAGAGAGAACGGCAAATGGGGTTGAACTATAGAACATCAAGGCTCACCCTCCTGTGACACACTTTCTCCAGCAATATTTTCCTCATAAATGTTCCAGAACATTCCAGAACAGCACTGCCACCTCAGATTTAAGTCTTCAAATACATATGTCTACGGGGGACATTTTCTATGAAACCACTACATTCTGCCCTTGGCCCCCATAGACTCCAGGCTGTCTCATAAGGCAAAATATATTTGATCCAACTTTAAAAGTCCCTATAGCCTTTATCAATTCCAAAGTCTCATCTGAGACTCAAGGTGGTCCTTTAACTGTGAGCCTCCCCATGAAATCAAAGCACAAGTTAAATACCTCCAACATAATGTCACAGAGTCAGCACTCCCATTCCAAAAGGGATAATAGGGACACAGGAAGGAAAGACGGGACTAAAGCAAGTCTGAAACCTAACAGGGAAAATACTATATCCTGCTGCTCTATGTCTGGTTATCAGGGACATGGGATGAAATTCTCTGGACTCCCAAAGGTTGAGGAGCACCACCCCTCCAGCTGAACTGCAGATAGCATCTCCTGAGAGCTGGACTCATCCTGAGCCGACAGCTTTTCTTGGCAGATGTTCCATGACCCTGGCATCTTCACATCCTGAGGTCTCCAAGAACCTTGCATCTGATCTTGTTTGGTCTCTAACTCATTAGCACTTGCCCATTACGCATTCCATTAAGCTTCTGTCCCACTCCATCCAGACACAGTGTGACAGAAACAGAAGCAGACACAACTAGGGAGGCCAGGGAGGGGAGATAGCGGAAGCCTGCCTGCTTGTGCTTTTCTAAATTCCTAGGGATGACTCTTTAGAAGAGAGAAAGAACGGAAGTGGTCTGCTGCCATTAACCATAACTCAGGCCACCAGGTGAGGACAAGGTGTCAGTATGTCACCCTCAGTTCTCCACACTCCTCAGCCCTGTCCTTCTTCTGCAAAGAAGGAGGAGGAGGAGAATGAGGAAGAAGGCAGGAGCCCCGTCTTCTTCCATCCTTCATCCTCTGCACCTGCTCTACTAAGCGGCAATGGCTGACCACTCTGAGGCCCTGAGGAGCTGCCAACCTCTTCCCAGTGGGACAAGGTCAGGTTAGGTGGCAGCTTAATCTCACCTTTATACCTTCTTTCAAGAGATAAATAAAAATAAACAAGCAGTCTTTGCTTTTATGTTTTTCCTGTGTCAGTTTGTGAAGATAAACACAGTATTGCATTGAAATTAAAACAGCCCTTCTGAACATAATGGCCCCTTCCCACAATTCTGTAGCAGCTGCTCAGAGCATTCTAGAATCCTGAACTAGAAGGAAAACTGACTCGAAGGAAGGCACGAGAAGGCATGTCCTGATAGTTGCTTGAGAACAAAATTATTAAAAGCCTCTTAGCGACATTGGTGAATATTCATTCACTTGGATTTTCCCACAGTTCTACCCTCTGGATCCCATCCTAGAGAAATGTGCAAAAATTATTTCAGTAAAAGTAGTGATTTTCCTGTTCTTTATTAAAGCTGAAGAACTGCATGTTGCAAAGTGGAAATGGAGTTGGAGTGATTTCTCGGCAGTTAAATGTATTTTCTTGCAAAGCCTTAAAATCCTGGTTTGATTCCCCAGTACCCACTTAAAGCCAAATGCATGAAGTGGTACATGCTACATGCATCTGGAGTTGATTCACGGTGGCAGGAGGCCCTGGTGTGCCCTTCCTCTCCTCTCCACTCTTCTCCTTTCCTCTCCTCTCTTCTCCCCTCCCCTCCCCTCCCTTCCCCTCCTCTCCCTTCCCCTCCCCTCTCCTCTCTTCTCTTCTCTCCTTTCCTCTCCTCTCTTCTCCCCTTTCCTCTCCTCTCTTCTCTCCTTTCCTCTCCTCTCCTCTCTTCTCTCCTCTCCTCTTCTCTCTTCTCTTCTCTTCTCTCTCTCATAAATAAATAAAAATAAATGTATGGTTTAAAAAGAGGAAGTGTAGTCACGTGAGTTATGGCACAAAGAAAAACTTCTAAACTAATAGCAATGACACAGTATGTATTATATTAATCAATAAATATTTTTCACAAGATCTGAAGTAAATGTAAAGGAAGCAAAAATAATATACCATTTTGGTAGAATAAAAGGAAGAGCAAAGAGAGTGATGAAAGTGAAAGGGGAGAAAGAAGGAAGGAAGGAAGGAAGGAAGGAAGGAAGGAAGGAAGGAAGGAAGGAAGGAAGGGAGAAAGAAAAGAAAGAGAAAACCTAAGACTATCTAAGAGAAAACCTTGAAGTGCATTTCCATGGGAGACCTTCCTTTTGCCCATGCTTATGACAGTAGGTAGGTTTTCCTTATTTATATCAGTTTTTAATTAGAGGAAAGAGTTATGTGCTAAACACACACACACACACACACACACACACACACACACACACACACACGAGCCTATGTCTGTCACTGTCTGCTTCTAAGATGACATTTCAGTCTGCTAGGCTCCTGCACTCAGATGTGGGTGGATAGGTCCCAGCATTCTGAGGCTTGGGGGGCATGATCTTAGAGCTCTTACCCATGATCCCAGAGGCCCAGGCAGCACCCAGTGGGGGCAGGAGGAAGGGAAGTGTAGGACAGGATGGGAGCATGTTAGGTCTCCAAATTCTTCCACTCTGTGCCCAGCATATGAACCAAACCAGATCTCTTATTACACAATATTTTTGTTTTCTGAGCCCAAAATACTGAATCTACAGGAAAAGGAGAAAGCCCTGAAGGGCTGAGCTGGCTCAAAGTAGGCTATTTCAATCCTTGGCATTACAGTCTTGGTTAAAGGAGTTTAAATGTTGGCTTCCTGTGGAGAAGCAGCAAGCATATGGGGCCCAAATGGTGGCTGTGTTGCTGAGTGTTAGAGAGCGAGGGTCTGGGGAGAATCAGGGCACTGTAGGTCCAGCCCCAGCTCAGACTCATAATTCCTCAGGCCTGTTTCCTCCTCTCTAAAGTAGGCAAGGAGTGTTTACTAATAGCCTGGGTCACAGTATGTACTTTTTACTTGCTGTTGAGGGAACACCATGGCTCATTGTGGGGTGTGAGGACTATCACGGGGAGATAAGGGAAAGCTAGATAAGACCTTCTTGGACTCTCTCCCCACACCCCCCAGCAAAACCAGAGCAGCCCACGCCCATCTCTTCTACATATTGAGATTCAACAGAAATTTTATCTGGAAAATAGATAATTATAATTAGTCTATAATTACAAGCCAGGCCACCAGCAGACTAGGATGCTAACGCTGATGCTCTGTCCTAGAGGGTTGGTCTAAGCACAGAAGATTAACGCCAGGATCTTGCAGCTGAGGCAGCCATGGACCCCCTTGCTTATTTTGCAATGTGACTTCTTTCATTCTGTCAGAAGATGGCTGTAGCCTTTGGGTATTGTCTCAGAAGGAAGGCTCAAGTGTTCTCCAAAGATGTGTTATGAAGTCATTTTCCCACCAAAAACGAGTGAGAAATCAGGGAGTTGGCAGGCCTATAAGGCACCCGGCACCAATTAGTCCTGGCACTGGCTAAGTGGTTCTCCACAAGCATGCTTGAAAGAGAAGTGGAGATATTTTGAGCTCTTTGCTTGGGTTTTGTTGGGTATTTTCTTTCCATATGAGGAAATGGTTCATTTCTCTCTTCTCCGTGGTACCTGCTATGGAGCAGTGGGGAAATTTACATGCAGGCATGTGTACATACGACCATGTCCTGTGGTAGTGGGATACTCACGTTTTAGAAGTACATGGAAGAAGGTGAATGTGTTGTATAGTGTGTCTTAAAATATCAGTACCAGGGCTGGAGAGATGGCTCAGCAGTTAAGGCACTTGCCTCCAGTGCCTAAGGCCCTGGGTTCAATTCCCCAGTACCCACATAAATCCAACCCACAAGGTGGTGGCCCTGGTGTACTCTCTCTCCCTGTCTCTCTCTCTCTCCTCTCTCTCTCTCTCTCTCTCTCTCTCTCTCTCTCTCTCTCTGCTTGAAAATGAATAAATAAAATTTAAAAAAATATATCAGTACCAGA
Organism: Zapus hudsonius; assembly: GCA_004024765.1. Classification (NCBI taxonomy): domain Eukaryota; kingdom Metazoa; phylum Chordata; class Mammalia; order Rodentia; family Dipodidae; genus Zapus; species Zapus hudsonius. The sequence goes on along the minus strand of PVHP010013271.1, from coordinate 19,902 downwards.
TAAGAATTTCCAAAGCTATCTGGTTGAGCAAGACTAAAAACTCTCTCCACTTTTAAAATAAGGAGAAAGACGAAGAGGGAAGGAAGAAGAGAAATAGAATAGGAGAGATGGAAGGGTAAAGAAGAAAGAAAGAAAAAAAATTTTAGAAGTTTTTAAATCTGGAGTATGTTAGATTTCGATGCTGGCTGGGTTGTAGCCTGCTTAACCCATGAGACTTCCACAGACTTGATTTTACCTTTTGTTTTGGTCCTGTGTTTTGAGACAGGATCTCATTATGTAGTCCAGACTGGCCTCAAACTTTCCTCCTCCTTCCTCAGTCTCTTGAGTACCAGAATTACAGGCATACACCATCACTCCCAGCTGGGAAGGGGAGTTCTGAGGAAACCAGTGACTGGGTTCAGAGAAGGAGGCTCACACTGTGGGGACCCCAAGGAATAGATAAGCCATGTTGACAAAATCCAGAGCAATTCAGACCAAAACATTATGAGAGAGAAAGAAGACAGAGAGAGAGAGAGAGAGAGAGAAGAGAGAAAGAGGAGAGGGAGGGAGAGAGAGAGCGCTGTTAACAATTCATTGCTTCTTGTGAAACTGAACCACCTCCATACCTCACCTCACCGTCTCCCAGCCCAGGTGGCAAGGAAGCTCTGAGTAGCCATGAGATGTAGTGACCTCCACACACTTGGTAATGTAGGGTTTGAGAACAATGGAGAGCTCTTCTTGACTTTTGGTAGGCTTAACTCATATGACAAAAATGTCAGAAACTTGATGGCCACCAAAACCATGGCCCAAGCCAGTGGATCTCCAGGTCACATTACTGCATGCCAAAGAAGAATTAAAGAATTCAGGCAAGGGCTGAGCAATCAAAAATAGATATATCAAGGACATAGTGCAAAGGCCTCCCATGCCTGGGGCTGGGCAACCTGAGAGAGATTGCCAAAGATCTTTCTGGTTTATTGCAGCCATAGAGACTGAGGCAATCTGTGCTGGGATTGGTTGTTCCTGATAAACATTGAGGGCAGAACCAGGGGAGTCTAAAAGCCCATGCTCCTTGGCCCAATCGAGAAGCTTCTCCTGACTCCCTCATCCAATCAGGAGTGGTGACACATCCTGGCCACTCAGTCCATTCCCTTTTCCAGCGGCTTGTACTCATTCTGAAAGCTTTTGACTGAGTTTCTTTCCTTCTTTGTCCTAGCTACACAGAACTGTGGCTTGGACCAGGTTACATGACTGGCTTGTGATTTACCATGGACGTTCACTCTTACCTCCTACAAGAGCTCACTCCTTCCACAATGGCCAAGTGAATACCTGGGAGAAGAACCTCATCATAGACAGGTAGCAGAGAAAGGCCAGAGAGGAAGAGGCCAGGGCAAGATATAGCCTGTGTTGTGATTAAAACAAGCATTAGAACTAGAACAGCAAGGTCAGAAATACTGGGGAAGAGAAAGAAGGAGGTTTTCAGCTAGGTATGATATCGTCAAGCTACTGGATGAGAGAAAGGACGTGTCCCTAAGAAAACCACAAAGCAGGTTTGGGCAGTGTGGTAGTTTGACTGTTTGTTCTCGTACACTCCAATGTTTTACTAGAAGTTTCCACCAAAGATTCCTGATTGCCAGCCTATTGTGCCCTTGGGAAGTGGTGAGACTCTCGTAGAGCCATTGGGGTTTCCTTGGAAGGAGGTGTTGGAATATAAGCCTCTTCATGACTTTCTCTTTGCTTCCCAGACACCATGGGTGAATAGGGCTCCTCTGCCATTCACAAGTGCCACCTTGACCTAGGCCACCACATGCTCAAGCAATGTGGCCAAGTGACCATGGATTGAAGCCTCAGAAGCCACAAGCCTCTTCACAACAAGCCCTCCTTTCTTAAATGTGATCATCCTGGGTATTTTATCAGGTGACAGGAAGATGACTAGAATAAGACCTTTGACTACTGTAACTATAGGCCATGGGAATAGCAATTCTTATCTCCAAAAAGGAAACTGAAAAGAACTCTAATGTGCCCATTAGAGTTTTGCTTCGTTTGGAAATTTAAATAGCAGCATCCTCAGAAACTGTATTTCAGAGATTTGCATTCTGCAGAGTGTCCATCAGTGCTGTCCAGCAGTAATGATGGGGAGCTCTATGGCTGGACCCCAATAAGGAAATCAAGTGACTCAGGAGTACTTGAAATTTGACTACAGGGCATTAAAAATGGTACTAAAGTTTAAATAACTGCACATGGGCTGGCATAAGTGAAAGGGTCAGTGTGGATATCAGGTACCAGTTTTACATCTCGAATATCTTTAGGAACAAAAATCCTCAGTAATGGGGAGGGGGAGAATTGGGGAATTCGGGATAACAACACATGGTTTGCCCACTAAATAATGTAACTCATTATGGACAATAAATATATATTTAAAAAAATAAAAATAAATAAAATAAATAAAAAAATCCTCAGTAAAGGCAAGAAGAGAAAGAAAGAGTCTGGGAGAAGTCAAAGGCTTCCCAGGCATCCTACAGAAGGAATTTGGGTGGATTTCAGAACGATAGGAGTCTCAACTCTTTTCTGTGTTAACTTACCTCGGGATTGTGACCATCAAGTTGACAAAAGAACGAAGTTGACAATAGTCATTAATAGCATCAATTTTTATTTAGAGCTGATGGTCCTCTGCTCTCTGTCTCCTGAAATATACAGTCTTCATGGGAGGTATCAAATTGAATATTCAACGTAACTCCTCTGAGATCTGTTTCCCACGCATTGAATGAATGCTTTGGCTCTTGAAGGGAGGGCAGCATGAATACCTGGGCTTTAGATCATCAATGTCATCTCTTATGACTTCATTCTCTACCTTTCCTTCTGTCTTAATAGCTGGGGTGGATGAGGGGAACAGTGAAAATGGCATGCTTAGCGCAGCATTGAGCTTGACTCCGTCTTCTGCATTTCTCTCAAAGGACCTCTCACGCTAATTGGTTACTTGCTATCGGACACACAGTGAACACAACATGGAGATTCATCAAAATGACAGAACTAAGTCTCCAGGGCAGGGAAAGGTCAACGGACTGCAGAGTGCTGGGCTTCTGTGAGTCCTCTCTCAGGAAGGGCATGCCTTTGTTCCCCTCTGCTCTGGTGGAAAGGAGTCCATGAATGGCCGGCACCTTCCTCTCCCTTCAATGCCACCCTTGACCCCTCACCTCACCCTTTCACATTCGATCTTTGTGCTTCACTGGCCTTTCCGGATGAGGAAGAGTCTCACTCAATCAAGAATGGACCTTTTCACAAGAGGTCAGTTAGTCCCGGGGAGTCATAAGAATGAAGCTGCCCTCTCCACTTTGAACATTGATTGAAACCCTATTCACAGGATGCAGGATGCTAGGGAGGCAACTCTCTGGGAAGACATCGGGTTCCATTCCCATAACCCATGCCCAGTCACCCCAGAGAATCAGCTACCAGCCACAGCTCCCTCCCGCCCAGCTACAGGGTAACCCAAACAAGCCCCTTCTGTGTACATTTTCTGTAGCGTGTAATTGCCAACTGGTGACAGAGAAGAATGAGAAGGAAATGCATTCGGAGAGCTTTGACAGAATTATTGTCACAAGGGCCCCAATCCTATCTGCCAAGAGCAAACTTCATGTTGGGTAATGCCTAGTGGAAGAACTATACCCAGGATCACTCCGTAAAGAAATCAGCACCCTCGCCAATGTCACACATAACACAGGCCAGCTTTTGCCTGTTGAAAATACATCAGCTTTCATCATCAGGACACACCAACGATTTCGGAGAGCCATGCCCCTCCTAGCATGAGAACTCCCACAAAAGGCTACCTGAGAGCAGAGAGGTTATTTCCTCAGAATGGATCCAAGTTGCATCAAATGCTTCATGACAGCTTTCCTATTATCTTTGATTTCATCATCGTTTCTCCAAGCTAGATTTCCCTGGATCTTCCCATAGTGCCTGCTAGGATGGGTCTGAGGTGGTCTCCTGTCCTGGTCACTCTCACAGACAAAGTGAATAAGGAAATAGAAGCTCAGATATATCTATGCAGATCATCTCGTCTGCCTCTAAATGTTTTATCTGAGTTTAGCTTAGTCTGGTTGCAGGAACGTGAAGTATGTGAAGGTAGGAAACTCAGAGAAAGGCTTGGGAGTTACTTTTCCTTTCTGAGGAAGCAATGAATGAATATTGGGTTAGGATAGGAATGGCTGGGGACAAAATAGCACTTCTTTCTGTGAAAAAAAAATCTTTAGCTTTAGAAATAATTATCATTTTCGAGTACCTATCAGGAACTATACCAGGCACTTTTCATACATCAATCCTTATAAGAAGGCAAGCTTTGCTATGGAACTTTACAATGAAAGGTAGGGGTCACAGAGATTAAATGATTTGCCCAAAGTCATGTAGCTAATAAGTGGCAAATAAGATAGTTATCCAGAACTCCTAAAGGCCCAACTTCTGCTGGCCAGTATCACATCATAGAATGATGCAACATTGGAAGCCCAGACGTGTTCTTTCTCAACCTCTCAGACACCCCAATTTATTCTGATGTTTCTGAGCTCAGATCATTGCCTTGTGTGACCTTTAGTTCTTTTATGAGTCTTCTAGACTTTCCTGCTCTGAACTTGGATATCTTCCTGATCCCACAGCCAGCCTTGATTTAGGTTCTTTGCTCACTATTATGTGTGAACACGCTTCTCAACCCCCTCCAGGGAGAGGGTGAATCCAGCCTCCTGAGTCACCCATGATAATTGGATGATCAGAGTCAGCTCTTACAAGTCTACTTGAATTTTAAAATTCTCCATACTTCTACTAAATGTTTATATTCTTAGTCTCTTTCTTCTCTTCTTCCTCTTCTTTTCTCCTCTTCTTGTTCCTCTCCTTTTCCTTCTCTCTCTCTCTCTCTCTCTCTCTCTCTCTCTCTCTCTCTCTCTCTCTCTCTCTCTCTCTCTCTCTCTCTCTCTCTCTCCACCCCCAGTGTCCTGGTATGTTTCCTATTATCAGAGATGGGGGATGTCCTGGGATGTTCTTGTTATCAGAAAGAGACAAGACATAAATGGACCAAGTATCCTATTATTTAAAGACTTCTTAAGCTGGTTTTCCATGTAGCTTATATTCAAATAATATATCTTGAATCAAATCTTGAGACCTTTTTAAGCTACCCTGCTTCTAAGACAATTCAGGCCATGGGGAGCCACAGATGTGACATGTTTGCTGAGCAGCCTGGTCCCTTCAGATAACTGAAGAGTACTTCATACTTCCAGCAACTGCTGTGAACAATAGAGTCCACATGTCCCAGTTTCTACAAGTGTTGCAGTCAGCTTCCACATAGCTGAGATGAACATCCAACAGACAGTTCATGGGAGGAAGGGGTTTGTTTCAGGCGTACATAATTAGGGGAAGTTCCAACAATGTCAAAAGAAGATGGCTCCCTTTTATACATCCAAGCAGAGAGAAACAACCAAACCATCAGCAGGCACAAAACTGCTCTCCACACACCTTTGGTCTGGAATGATGATCCGGCTCTGTGGCGGTCTGATTCCTGTGTCCCCCATAAGCTTATGTGTTCTGAACGCTTGATCCTCAGCTCATGGCAATTTTGGAGTTGGAGCCTTGAGAGGGTATGTTATTGGGAGCAGGTTTGTTGGTCTTACATCCAGCTTCCCCTTGCCAGTGTGTGGCACACCCTCCTGCTGCTGTTATCTATCTGATGTTGGTCAGGAGGTGATGTCCACCTTCTGCTCATATTCCCTGCCATCATGAAGCTTCCCCATCAGCTTGCTTTTGGCTGGGTTCTTTCTGCCAGCAACGAGAAGGCTGACCACAGCAGCCCCCAAACACACCTTCGGGCTCGACTCTAATATCTGCCCCCAGAAGCTTGCCCCCTCGTTGCTCCACTGCTAGGGGATCAAGTAAGAAGTTTAATCAAAGATTACTGAGTCTGTGATGACAAACATTCAAACGATCACAAGTTAGAGCTTTCCAGTAAATCTAGCCCAACAACTATAAATATTGAAAAGTACTTCTTATCTTTTCTCGAATCTCTTAAAGAATGTCTAAAGAGAACTAGTTTACAACCCACAGAAAATTTTCTTTAAACCTCTGTTTTTTTTTTCATTATTTTCCTTCTCAATAGGTCATGTTCCCAACTTCCTCACACCTTCTTTTCTATATTTCATTGTCAACCTCCAAGTTCAAACATTTCCTCTAAAATCAAGTTGGGTACAGACCTTCCTTTTCCAGAAGGGAGCAGGATTTTCCCCCAACAAGACACCAAGTTTGAAAGTTGGAAGTGAGAGCTTGGTAGGTACATTTAAGGAACAGCAAGGTCCCATTATGGATCCGCTGAGGGAGCTGGTGCCAGATTTTGGAAATGAGGTGGACAGATTACCAGGGGTCCTGGTCCTTTGGAAATCTTTGGAGAGTTTGATGCAGATTAAGGGGTACAGGATTGGGGCTGCCGTATAGGACATAGCCTGTTGGGAGTGTATGATTGGAAGCAGAAAGACCAGTTCAAAGGCCATTGCTGCAGTTGAGATCTGAGTTGCTTATGGTAGTACTGAAGAGGGTGAGTAGTTAACATTCTGGGTGTACTCTACAGGTAGAACCAAGAGGATTATCTAAAGCAATGGAACTCACGGAGGAGCTGATGATGGAGCAGCCTGTGCGTGGAAGTGGTTGCAGTGAGCTGGAGAGTCTCCAACTGAAGTGGGCTCCAAAGAATCAGCTTCCGTGACTCAGTGAGCCACCACCTATGCTGAGAGGGGCTTTCTGGTGATTCAGCTGGAGGTGAAGCAGCTATGGGAAGGTCATCCTTCAGGATGGGAGGAGACTTCTCGAGGATCTGCTGAGTTGGAGTTTGAGTCATCTATTGCTCCTGTAAGCAACCCCTCCCTCACCCTGCTCTGTAAGTGACCCCAATAAACTCCTTGGTTCACCAAACTGGTTTGGGGGTAATCATCCCTCGATCTGTCCTTTGTGCCCTATCTGGGAAGAAGGTGTGTGTTTGCATCCCCCCAAGAAAAGTTTGTTGTACATCGAGACCGTCCCATGCTTACCTCTCCTCTTCCACTGACCTGTTGGTCCCCGTTGTTCCTTGAAACTGTTTCACTCCTATAACATGTCATATATACACACATGATTTTATGTATCATTATGAAATCTATGGACCACAGGTGTCAGGAAACATATGATATTTGTCTTCCTATGTGTTTCTTAATTGGCTTACTATGATTATTTCCCATTGTATCTATTGTTTCGAAAATGAATCAGAATGTATCTGAAAACAACAAAACTTTTCTTCCTTTATGGCTGAAGAAATATTTACCACAGTCTCTCTCTCTCTCTCTCTCTTTTCCTCTGTTGCTGGACCCCTGGGTTATAGCTTTTCATTGCATTGATGTACAAGTGTCTCTGGTATGTTGACTTGGAATCCTACAGAAAACCACCCAGCAGTGTGTAGCTGGGTCTTATGGTTGATTTATTGTTGATATTTTGAGGGGCTATCATTTATTTTCATAATGATTGGACTACTGTGAAGCCTGCTTCATTAGTGTCTAATGGCTTCCTTTGTTCACATCCTCACTAGGATTTATTTGTTTTCTTCACAAATGCCATTCTGACAGGGGATTGATGAAACCCTGATGAATTTTTAATCTGCATGGCCTTGATGGTTGTGATATCAAATACTTTTGCGTACATTTGCCTCTGTGTTACAGCTCTGGGAGTATGGCAGAGAATACTCCCTGGAGAGCGCAGCTTTCTGTGTTAGTGTGTTCAGCTCATTTCTCCCAATAGTGATGGACAAAGTTGTCCAGGAGAGTGTGGTGGAAACCTCTTTCATTTATTGTATCAATACAGTTGGTTATATAGAGAAAAAGGGGAGAGGCAGGGGCAGGAATGGGAAAAAGGAGATTGGTAGTGGTCAGCAACCTGCGAATGCCTGCTTTGCATAGATCAGCCCCAAGTGGACGTGACCTTAGGGTCGTATTGAATTGCGGGGCAAAGGAACTGTCACCTTAGACTCTATTGTCCAGGCACAGTGGGGGTGAGAACATGGGATTCCCTGCCAAGGGTCTTGGAGGTCTAGAGTCAAAGGAAGGAGTTTCTGCAAAGCACTTTCTGCATCTCCAGGAAGCTCAGAGATAAGCAAACCTTAGACTTTATCAGGGCTTCAACTGGCCTCTACTTACTTTAACCCTATGCCCTCCATGTCCCTTTTAGCAGTTTCCCACACCTTAGTCTGATCAAACACAGGCTGACCTCTACACACAGGCACCCTAATCATCAAGGAGGGTCTATCTGAAAACCAGGGATACCTAACCCATCTCATTCCCTTCAAGGCCAAAGACACAAAGACAAGAGTAACTAAGGTATCTTGCTGTCAGCTTTTACAAAGTCCTGTCTCAACCATCCCTCACTCCCAACCCCTTCCCGCCCGCCCCCCCACACACAGGGCACCTAAACATCTCCAGATCTCCAGTCATTTTCCTGAACATGAAGAAACCTTGGATTTCAGAAACAGCAAAGCCTTCCAAGCATAGACCATTCACCCAGATGAGGGCAATTTCCTATGACCTCAGAGCTATACCCTGGAGTGAAAATAACCATCTCCTGACATCCAGCATGTCCCCTCACGCAATAGCAAAATCTTCAGACACTTTGTGGAACTGGATTTCAGAAACAGCAAAGCCTTCCAAGCATAGACCATTCACCCAGATGAGCGAAATTTCCTATGACGTCAGAGCTATACCCTGGAGTGAAAATAACCATCTCCTGACATCCAGCATGTCCCCTCACGCAATAGCGAAATCTTCAGACACTTTGTGGAACTGGATCTGACACAGTGGTCATCCAGACCACACCTTGGCCAGGATTGCTTACTTCTGCCTCCTTGACTCAATTCTTGCTCTGTTTATACTGACAGATCATGTCAGTGGCCAGAAGATAGAGTCAGGGTCACTTCCTGTTCTTCTTTACAATGTCACATTGATTAGACCTGCTTTCCCACCAAAATTCATGTTTTTAATTGGCATTTTGGGACAGGAGTTGAAGACTGGACTTGTGGGACTTGGCTGAAACGAGGGCTTTTGGCATAAAAAGCCATTACAGGAATAACAAAAATAGGGCAATATTTTCAAGAGAAGACATGGTTAAATAACAAGAAGAACAATTGAAATAAAAATGAGTGCTTTTTTTAATACAGTAAATGGCAAAGTTGAAAAAGAACTTTCAAAAAATAGTACAACGATGATAAGAAAATATTAAAAGGGAGAGAGAAAAGATTTTTAAAAATAGTGTATCAGTTTGGAAGATCTGACCACTGACTAATAGGAGTTCCAGAAAGCAAATCACATAAACAAATGGAAGTTTTTAAAAAATGCCATAATATAGGAAACATTTCCAGAACTAAAGACCATGAGTTTCCAAATAGAAATGGCCCACCAAGTGCTCAAGACAACAAATGAAAAACAAACCACACCAAGGCAAATCAATGGGGAATTTATAAATATTAAGAATAAAGACTAGGGGGCTGGAGAGATTGCTTGGTGGTTAAGGCACTTGCCTGAGAAGCCGAATGGCCATGGGTTTGATTCCCCAGTACCCACATAAAGCCAGATGCACAGAGGGGCAAATGCACCTGGTGTTTGTGTGCAGTGGTTGTAGGCCCTGGCATGCCTGTTCTATCGTCTTCTACCTCTCTCTCTCTCTCTGCTTACAAATAAATAAATAAATAATTTTTTAAAGAATCAAGACTAAATCTCAGATAGAAAGAAATGGAATATGGCAAGGCCCATAGTCAGTATGGCTAGAATTTTAAGAACCATGGTGGAGGATAACTCCCAGAGACATGGCCCCCCTCAGTAACAACATACAAAGGGGGGTGGAACCGGATTGACTCCTAGGCTATCCATAATCCCTACCCCATGGACTGATCCAGACTGCCCACGGAGGAGGATACCCTGCTGACTGGGGACAGGGAGGAGGGAAATCTGGGAATTGGGGACACCAACACATTATTTGCTCATTCAGTGTATCTAATTATGGATAATAAAGATATAATTTTAAAAATAATGCCCAAGATGCTAGACAAACTAGCAAGAGTCCAGTTTTGAAAACATTTCCAAGCTAGACTTATAAGCAGCAAAGTTACATGTATATTAACTGAGCAAGAAAAATATTTCCTGATGGTCAAGAGTTCAAAAAATATTACCATTTAGAACTGGGGAGATGACTCAGTGGTCAAGGCACTTGCTTACAAAGCCTGGTGGATTCGATTCTCCAGTCCCCTTCTAAAGCCAGATGTACAAAGTGGTACATGTGTCTGGAGTTAGTTTTCAGTGGCTGGAGGCCCTGACATGCCCATACTCACTCTCACACATTCTCTCTCTTTCTCTCTCCTCCTCCTTCTTCTTCCCCCCTTTTCTCCCTCCCTCCCTCCAATAAAAAAAATAAAATAGTTTTTTAAATTACCTTTCGGGTCTGAAACCAGTGCATATGCCTCACTAAAACAAAGCATACAAGAGATAAAGGTAAGCTAGACACACAGAAAATGAGAAACCAAGTCTTAGCAGAGATGTTAGAAGAATTCCAAGCACAGGGAAGATGGCTTAGTGGATAGAGCAAGTTCCACGCAAGCATCAGTACCTGACTTTGGATCTGCACATCCAACCTAAACACACCAGACACTGTGGAGGGTGTCTATAATCCCAGCATGCCTGGTTACAAGAAGGGACACAGAGACAGGAGAATTTTCCAGGAGCTTGTAGAAAAGCTTGCCTGTCAAATATGGTGGTGAATAGCAGTGAGGACAAGAAACACTCCAGAACACATTCTGTGACCTTCACACACTGGTGCTAGGGTAGCATCACCCACACAAACACACATGAACACATTCTCAGCTGGGGCAGGCACACACACACACACACACACACACACACACACACACACACACACACAACTCCAAAAATAATAATAAAAGAAATACTTGGGTGAGCATCTATGCATGAGACCATGAAGTTCCCACTTCCAATTAGAACAGGAACTCAAAATACTCCAAAGGCAATATCTCCAAGGGGAAAAATGGAACAAATTTTTGAAATCATGTGTCCCTAGAGAATGTGGGAAGTAATTAATGTGTACATAACACTGCCCAGAGGTGTTAAAAGAGAAGCACAGTTTGAGCTCTAAGAAAAAGACAAGGCTGAGCCAGAAAGGAAATGCAATCATGAGCTGGGAACAATGCTGACTCCATCCTAACAGCATTGAGTGTTAAGTTAGCAACTTGCTGTGCATTGGCGATGGGTCTGGAGAGAAGATATGTATGTGTTACAAGAGTTGGGCCTTTATCTTACATAAGAACATCAGGAATCATATGGAGACATAACAGTATCATGATAATATTTAGAAATATAAAGCAACATGCTGTCATGGTTTGATCCAGGTGTCCCCCACAAACAAATGAATGTGTTCTGATAGATCTATCCTCAGCTGATGGCAGTTTGGGTTTTACAACCTCGATGAAGCTGTGTTGTTGGGGGCAGGCTTATGGGGTTATAAGCCAGCTTCCCCTTGCCAGTATTTGGCACACCTTCCTGCCGCTGTTTGCAGTGCTGTGGCAGAGGTGATGTCCACCCTCTGCTCATGCCATCGTTTTCCCTGCCAGGATGGAGGCTCCCCTCGAGTCTGTAAGCCAAATAAACCCATTCCTCTACAAGCCGCTTTTGTTTGGGTTCTTTCTGCGCAGCAACTAGAAAGCTGACTGCAACACATGCCAAGGAATAGAGTTAAAATAAATAAAAGCAAAACTTCATAGTCTCTTGCATAAATGCTCACCAGGTATTCCTTTTATTATTATTCTTGGTGGTGTGGTGGGGGGGGGTTGGGGGAGTGTGGGGTTGGGTGGTGTGGGGGGGGAGTTGGGTTGTGTGTGTGTGTGGTGGGTGTGTATGTGTGTTTGTGCATGTGTGCCCCAGCACAGGTGTATGACTTAGGATAGGAAAGAAAAACTGGCTATTTGTTTTATATCTTTTCTAATATTTGATGTTGAAAATTTTGTACAAATATTTCTTTGGATAGCATTTAAATGGGAGAAGCATGTAAACAGAATTTTATTGGGAACTCTCTGGTTTAATACGAGTTAAAAATTAATATAAAACTAAATCATAGAAGAAAGGGGGAACATGTAAGGGTCACAGTAAATACTTTCCTAGCTGTCTCTATGCCAGACCAGGACTCTGGGGCCACACACAAGCAGTTCTGGAGAGAAGGGCAGGGACATTGACCAAGCACTTAGAATATGCCAGCACTGTTACAGGTTCTCAGAAATCATTTTCCAGATAAAGTACTAAGTCTCTGGAAGTTGAACAACTTGCAAGCATTTAACTTTCAGCATTAGTACAGGGAGACGGTGAGCAGAATCTGATGATTTGTTCTCCTTGAAACTCAGTGAGACCCAGAAGCAATTTTGCATATGAGAACTCAGAGTTTAAGTAATTTAACTTAGAACTGGTTGGTCCCAGAGCTGGGATGTGGCCTGGTCTCTGACAGAACTCCCTAGTATCATCTTGGGAGGACAGAGGCCATGGCTGCACCTTCAGCACTGACCATCCCATGAATGGCACCTAGGTAACACTCACTCAAAGTCTAGCAGCTGAAGGGAGTGAGGTCCAAATATGGCTCACCAGATTCATCAGTTGGCAGAGTTTCCAGCAAAACCGACCCCCCTCCAATCACTCCTTTCTCTACCGCCATAGGAGGACCCCTGCAAGGGATATCTGGATAGGGGGAAGGCAAAGGAAATCTGTGATGGGTTGAATATATGAAATGACCTCCTTGAGCTCACATGTTGAAGGCTTGGTCTCTGGCTGGGGTGGGGGGGGAAATTTGGGGAGGTTGTGGAAACTTTAGGAGGTTGGTCTTTGCTGGAAGAAGCAGATCGCTGTGATGGTCAAGTTCTGTTGTCAACTGGACCAGATTAAGAATCCAAGACATTGCTCTTGGGAGGGTCTCTGAGGCTAACTCCAGGAAGGATTAACTGAAGGAGGAAGTAGTTCCTCCCCAAGGAGGCTGTATGTAAGGACGCTCTTCCCTCCTGGCTACTGGTGCTACTCAGCCTTCCAGAATTGACTGAAGACCAGTGGCTCCCCAGGAAGCCTTCAGGCCTTCAGTGCTGGATTGGGACTGCTGAGGCATCCATCCCTGTGGACTGAGAAGCTACTGGTTTCTTGACTCTCCAATTGTTGGACTGCTATAAACTAATCCAATAAGTTCCCTTTTTAATACAATTCATTCTATTAGTTCTATTCCTTTAGAGAACCCAGACTAATACATCATTAAGGGTGTCCCTTGAAGGTAACACCTTGTCTCCTGCCCCTTCCCCTCTCTCTGCTGCTCCCTGTTGACCATGAAGTAAGTAACACCTGCCACATGTTTCCACCACATGATGTCCTCACCAGGGCTCTAAGTGACCAGAGACAGAACTCTCAGAAACCATGAGCCAAAATAAGTAATCCCTCCTTGACTTGTTCCTGTCCGGTATTTTATCACAGCAATGCATAAGTAACACATGACTTCCTTCAAATCAGGAGGGAATCACATAAATCCACCCTCAAATAAACCCAAGTGCACAATTTACAACTTGTACCTCAGGCCTCAACACTGAAATGACATGCACTTTAACTAATAGAAAAAGTAGTGATTTCTATTTTTTAAAAAAAGCTATCAAAATTAGCCAGACGTTGGGCTGGGGAGATGGCTCTGGTTAAGGTACTTGCCTGCAAAGCCTGACAATTTGAGTTCATTTCCCCTGTGCCCACATAGAGCCAGATGCACAGAGTGGCATGTGCATATGGAGTTTTTTTGTTGTGGCTGGAGGCCCTGGCATGCCCATTCTCTCTGTCTCTCTTCTGTCTGTCTCTCTGCTTGCAAATTAATTAATTAACCAGTCAATTAAAAAATAATAAATTTTGGGAGCAATTTGAAGCTCTCAGCATGTTTGTAAATGTCATTGTGATGATTTCATCCAGGTGTCCACCATAAACTTAATGTGTTCTGGATGCTTGATCCCCAGCTGATGGCAGTTTGGGTTTTACAACCTCGCTGGAGCTGTGTTGTTGGGGGCAGGCTTATGGGGTTATAAGCCAGCTTCCCCTTGCCAATGTTTGGCACACCTTCCTGCCGCTATTTCCAGTGTTGTGGCAGAGGTGATGTCCACCCCTCTGCTCATGTCATCATTTTCCCTGTTATTGGTTTCCCCTCTAGTGTGTAAACAAAAATAAACCCATTCCTCCACAAGCTGATTTTATTTGGATATTTTCTGTGCAGCAACAAGAAGTTAACTACAACAGTCATTAATAAACTATGACATCTGGGAGATAAAGATCAGGCAGCTCAAAGGACATGGCAGTACCTCTCACCCTCAGTCACAAAGACCCCAGCTTCCATGCTGCAGGTCCAAGATGCTATGGTGCACACACTGGCTTTATTATAGTCACCTTCTCTTTGTTGGGACAAAGCACCCAACTAAAAGCAGCTTATGAGAGGAAAGGGTTTACTTAGGCTTATAGTTTTGAGGGGAAACTTCCTCATGGCAGAGGAAGCTGGCTCACCACCCTACATTCATAGCAGACAGACAAAAGCCAGCAAGGATGAGATGACTCTGAACACACCTTTAGGGCTGGACTAAAGAGCCACCTCCAGTGACACACCTCCTCCACCAGGGCTCTGGTTCTGGAGACTTAGTAGGAAGCTTAATCAAAAATGCCTGAGGCTGCGGGGGCATTCGCATTCAAACCAGACCTTCATCCACAGGTTTCCAGGGTGGTGATATTTGGAGGAAAGGAAGATGTGGAGCTGGACCAACTGGCGATAAAGGGGATATGACCTGGATACCATGTGTCCTGCCAGGAGATCCTGAGGGAGAGAGGAACCTTCAGAGGATCATAGTTAAATGAGCCAGGCTCAGGTTGCCACTTGCTGGCTCCATACCTCTGGGCAGCACTGAGAATTACAGATCATCTCTGGCATTTCCATAGCAATGTGTTTAAAGTATTCCACAGGGAAATTGGGAGGCTCACGTGTTATAGAGCACTCATTGAGAGCATGGTAGGACCCAAAAGATTTTCAAAAGGTTTTGTTGTTTTTGCTCTCTAAGAACATCACTGTCATGGTAATATTGGCGATATCTGTGTCTGTGCTTGATGAGGAAAATTCATGGTCAGTGATGTTTTGATGCAGAGGTTTTGTAGGATCCAAAAGGGAAAGGGATAATATCTAGACAAACATCTAGGGTCCTAACTAGATGGAAAGGCTGTGATCAGTAAAACAGACCCCGTCCCCCAGGCTCCAAGAACTCTGAGTATGGGTGAGTTTGAAGGGACTACAACCAAGGGGTACAGAAATCACAGGTATCAGGTCCTCACAATCCAACAGGTCCCTCACATGAGAGATGCCCATTTCAACTGCGACTGAGTTTTTTTTTTCAATGCACATTTTGGACTGGGGGTATGGCTCAGTGGTTAAAAGCACTTGCTTACAAAGCCTAGTAGTCTGGGTCCAATTCCTCAGTACCCAGGTAAAGCCAGATGCACAAAGTGGCACATGTGTCTGGAATTTGTTTGCAGTGGCAGGAGGCCATGTCACCCGTCATTCCAAATCACATTTCTGGCTGAGGATGTAGCTCAGTTGGTGTGCTCTGCCCAGCATGCAGGAAGCCCAGAGTTAGATCCCCAGCACCTCACACTGTGGGGATGGAGTTGCATGTATGTAATTCTAGCACTAGGAATTGGAATCAAAAGGATCAGAAATTCAAGATTATCCTAGGTGCCTTTAGCAAGTCCAAAGCCAGCCTGTGCTACTTGAGTTCTTGTCTTAAAACAATAAATTAATAATAGAATATAATGCACATTAATGTGGTGCTACCCTGATTCACCTTTAGCAGACTTTCGACAGAAATGGAGAGAAAGTGGAATAAACCAGCCCCCAGGGCTACTCACAGGGCCCTGGTGTTACAACAACTGTTTCCAGGTTCAGTGTCTAGAGTTGGGATTACAAAGACTCTTTGACTCTTGGAGTTTTCTACAGTGCAGAATTCACAGATCAGAGCCCAAAAATAAGGTGTTCCAGATGTCCTGCATGAATCCTTCAGAAGTCTATGAGAGCCAATGGTCAGGAGCTTGCTGTGTCACTTACACATGACACCTGTGTTCTCGTGAATGGATTTCCATGAATTGTGCCCTTTTTCTTTATTATGTTCTATTGCTTGGGGACTTGAGTGTTTGTTGTTCTGTTTTGTGAGAATGAGGGGGTCATGAGATCTGTGTTTCCTCTTTTATATTATAGACAAAGTCACGCAGGCCAGACAGGTCTCTGACAATGCATTCCAGCAATCTCTGCTTAGAACCTTTGAAACCTACAGGATTTCCTAGGAGAGTTCTCTTTCTTCCTTATTCAAGCTCTGGCAACATAGTCATCCTTCATCGGGGCAGAGCCATGGGCTTTTAGAAATGATTTGTCTCCCAAGCCTTTAGCACAGTGGAGGAAGAAGGCGACTGCTGTACTTGTCTGGGATGAAAGATGTCCACTTCTCTCACTGTCTGCTTGACTAGAGTCCCAAAGTGCTTTTAGGCTTCAAACGATCTCCCAGCACAGACTCCCCACTGCATACATCAGAAATGCTGAGTGCCCACTGCCCAGTTTTTGTTTGTTGGTTTGTTTGTTTGTTTGTTTGTTTTTGAGAGAGGCAATGCCTCTGGATATTCCCCCACCATGGCTCTTACAATCTTTCTGCCCCCTCTTTTGCAAAATTGCCTGAACAATGGTGGGTGAGTTTTAAGTCTGCTTTACTGTTGAGCTCTTAAGAGTCTCTGGGTTTCTGCTTTAGACTATTTTGAGTGTCCTCGGTGTCTGTCTCCATCACCCTGGCGCAGGTTGTCTGACTCACTGTGGAAGCAGCATCCTGCTCATCTCACCCCTTCCTCTATGGTTTCACCTGGGCCCTAGCTGATGTGCTGTGGGTGGTTCATCTCCTGCCTTATATCCATTCATTTTTATCACAATAACTGAGGTTATAACATGACTCTTGTTACATAGGGAATTAATGATTTATACTTATCTAAATATTCCAATTTTATAATGATGATACACAGCTTTCATAATAAAAGAAAGGTCTCTCTGTGTGTGATGATTGTGTTGAGAAAAATAGACACATTGATAAATTTTATTACTTAGTGAGTCTCCGATGATTACTCAACCTAGGTTGATTTGAGATGCTTCATGAAATTTTAGTTAATCAGTTTTGAACTTTATTTTTTCTGGCAGGCTAGATAAATTCATATGCATAAATCTCATAGTCACACTGAATAATGCCTAGTTCCCTGTACTAGGTATAAGCTTATAGCCCTCTAGACTTCTTAAATCACTGGGATATAAAATAACAGAAAAATAAATATTAAAGAGATATGTTGATCAGTTCTGTTTTTTTCATATGAAATGTTTTCAAATGGGTGGGTTACTTTTTAGCTATTACACCTACTACATCTCAGCATATTATTTGCAACATATACCAAACAAATAAATTCACCATTCAGCTCAACATCAAGCTGAGAGCCTCTGGTTTAAATGGCTATATGAGTTGGATGACTGGAAAGCATGGATTTGTTGGTAATTTTCACATCACATAAATAAAAGATCTCACTTAGTTTTGTCTTTTCTTTCTGGTCACTAAATTGAACCAGAGATGAAGATGGCTCATTTGTGTTGTGTTCTGTGCTGTCTGGTACTTTCAGACAGCATACAAGCAAGGGCTCCCACCACATCAGTGAAAGATGACACGTCAGACGGAGACTGAGCTCATCACACTTCACTAACACTTACTAAACTCCTGAAGCTGGAATTAACACCAACAGCAGTCCCATCCCATGCCTGCCACGCCAAATGAAATATCAATTATTAATATGCAAGTGCAGAAAGGAATCCCATGCACTTCACTAAGTGGGGTTCTTCTATGTGCTTTGGCTGAAATTGAGTCTTCTGACTCATGAACGTTGGAAATGGGAAGGAATGAGTCTCCTTATACAGTCCAATTTTGTCACATAGTAGATGAGGAAAAAGATGTTCAGAGAACTTAAGTGATTTGCCCAGGACCACACAGAATGGAAGACCAGAGCTCAGCTCCTTCACCTAAGTCCAGAGTTCTTCCACCCACTGCACTCTGCCACCTACCAAGGCCACTTTGGATGGTCTCAATTGGCCAGACAGAGGACCCAAGAGAGGACTGAGGAATCTTCTCCCACAGATTTCCATTGGCCTCATGTGGCCCGGACAATGCAGTGGGGGTCCTTAGGGTGCTAGAAACCCAATCCAGCAGATGAATAGAACCCCGATGATGTGCCCCAGGTTGAGAGGCACGGGCAAGCATGTGACTCTACCCTGAATTCCAATCTAGAGATTGTGAAAGGAAATTTGGAAGAACTAAAGAAAAAAGAGAAAGAGGCAGGAGAATTCAAGTATGCCCATAGGTACGGACAAAATAGTTCAGAAGCATTTAAGAATTAAGTCTTTGCCTTTTAAAAGCCACTTTCAATAACAACTATTATTGGAAGACTTTCAATCTCCTTATGAATGTTTGCTCAAGTTCAAAACAAGATCAAGTTCAGGGCACAATTATTTTCTTGATTGGCACCTTCCTTTGAATCTCAGCTCCAGTCTTTCAGCAGATCAGCTAGTAACACAGCCCCTGCTTGCACTGCAATCAACTGCCAAAAAACTCACCATAGAAATCATTTTCAAAATTCAAAGTTGGCAGCCCAATCAGTGCTACAGTAACCACAGCAGTATGCTATTACCTTGGAGAGTTGGTTTAAATGTAGAAGTACGATCTAATCTGG
This sequence comes from Zapus hudsonius, assembly GCA_004024765.1. Lineage (NCBI taxonomy): Eukaryota > Metazoa > Chordata > Mammalia > Rodentia > Dipodidae > Zapus > Zapus hudsonius. Next base: position 1,045 of record PVHP010013271.1, on the reverse strand, counting down.
ATGCCAATGGTCTAAAATGGCATTTTCCTGTAACTAATCACACACTTTTATGTGCATACTGTGACGACACTATGCATCGAAGAAAGTCCTTTGCTCTCTCTTCCTGTGAAAAGCGTGATAATTCCCAGGTAGCCACCCTTAGTGGCAACCTAGACTGTCATGTCCATTAAATTGTGACCCAGGCAGGTTTAGACCTGTGCTTCTCGTGGATTTTGAATGATGTCGCATTCGCCTTCTTGTTGGTGGGACAGAATGCTTCAGCGAAGCAGCTGATGGGAGGAAAGGGTTTCGTTCACCTTCCAGCTTTGAGGGAAATCTCATCAGGGCAGGGAAAGCATGACTGAATTGGAAGCTGGCTCACATTGTCACATGTCAGCAGCAGGGACAGAACAGCCAACAGGAGCTAGCTAGTCCCAGCAAGTGGGTGGACTGTAGAATCCCAAGGCCTATCCCCAGCGGTTCAATGCCTCTAGCAAGACTCTGCCTTCCAAAGGCTCCACCAGCTGGGGTCAGAAGACGAGGCTAAATCACAAACACTTGCAGCATGAAGGACATTTTACATTCGAACCACCACAAATGACCAGCATATATTTTTCATGTATCTCCCAACTGCAGTGAAAGAAACCAACACAGGATGAAGGAAAAGAAATAATGTGAAGACATAAAACTGAAATATTAGGAGTGAACTTGGACTCAAAGACCAAGATTTGTTCTCTTATTACCCATATGTCTTAGCTATGACATCTATTGGCCACACTCTCTTCTTCTGACTAAAATGGGTTTGCTTCAGGTATGTGTGTGTGCCTGTGTGTTTGTGCAGGTGTGTTCAAAGGTGTGTGCGTGTGTTGTTGCAAGAACATGTACATAGCTAGAGAAGCTCGTAGCTTAGCCAATTCCAGCAATGCCAGAAGCAGGACAGTACTTTGTGCCCCAGTATGCATAGATAGAGTCCCTGCGCAAGCCTGCTAGGCTACTTTTTAATATTTTTATGAGAGAGAAAGGAAGGAAGGAAGGAAGGAAGGAAGGAAGGAAGGAAGGAAGGAAG
>PVHP010013270.1:0-32733 GCA_004024765.1 Zapus hudsonius | reverse complement strand
AGGCCGAGGCTCGCGGCGGGCGGAGCGGCGGCGGCGGCGGCGAGCGCAGCATCATGGCGGACCGAGACAGCGGCAGCGAGCAGGGTGGTGCGGCGCTGGGCTCGGGCGGCTCCCTGGGGCACCCGGGCTCGGGCTCGGGCTCCGGCGGGGGCGGTGGTGGCGGCGGGGGCGGCGGCGGCAGCGGCGGCGGCGGGGCCCCGGGGGGGCTGCAGCACGAGACGCAGGAGCTGGCCTCCAAGCGGGTGGACATCCAGAACAAGCGCTTCTACCTGGACGTGAAGCAGAACGCCAAGGGCCGCTTCCTCAAGATCGCCGAGGTGGGCGCGGGCGGCAACAAGAGCCGCCTCACGCTCTCCATGTCGGTGGCCGTGGAGTTCCGCGACTACCTGGGCGACTTCATCGAACACTACGCGCAGCTGGGCCCCAGCCAGCCGCCCGACCTGGCCCAGGCGCAGGACGAGCCGCGCCGCGCGCTCAAGAGCGAGTTCCTGGTGCGCGAGAACCGCAAGTACTACATGGATCTCAAGGAGAACCAGCGCGGCCGCTTCCTGCGCATCCGCCAGACGGTGAACCGCGGCCCCGGCCTGGGCTCCACGCAGGGCCAGACCATCGCGCTGCCCGCGCAGGGGCTCATCGAGTTCCGCGACGCGCTGGCCAAGCTCATCGACGACTACGGCGTGGAGGAGGAGCCGGCCGAGCTGCCCGAGGGCACCTCCTTGACTGTGGACAACAAGCGCTTCTTCTTCGACGTGGGCTCCAACAAGTACGGCGTGTTCATGCGCGTGAGCGAGGTGAAGCCCACCTACCGCAACTCCATCACCGTGCCCTACAAGGTGTGGGCCAAGTTCGGACACACCTTCTGCAAGTACTCGGAGGAGATGAAGAAGATCCAGGAGAAGCAGCGGGAGAAGCGGGCCGCCTGCGAGCAGCTGCACCAGCAGCAGCAGCAGCAGCAGGAGGAGAGCGCCGCCGCCACCCTGCTGCTGCAGGGCGAGGAGGAGGGCGAGGAAGATTGATGGACGAGCGAAGCCCGCACCCCCCACGCATACACACAGCCACACAGAGAATATACTGTAAAGAGAGAATAAAAAGTAAAAAAGTAAAAAAAAAAAGTAACTGTTAACTCCAAGGGAGCACCACCCAGAACCTCCACCAACTGACAGTTTCTCTTCTTGACTTGCCACCCATCGCTGGATGTTGTCCACTTTATCCACCATATAAAACAGTAAGCAGCTGCTAAAACAAAAAATACAAAAAAATACAAAAAGTAATAACATTATATGAACTGTGTTTCCTACTTGATTAAAAATATAAAGAACTGAGTGTTTATTTCCCTAATTAACCAAGAACTTTTGTACACGTTTAAGCTATTATTAAAAGTGTTTGCAAAATGGTCAAGATTATAATATTGCTGAATTATATAAAAAGTCCTTTTCATGTTGAGCTAACATTTGACTTTAGCACAAAAAAAGAGATATTTTAGAACACGTAAAATAATATTTTTAGTTTTTCTCATTTTGTTACCAAATTTCAAACCTTACATGGAGGTTATTATAGTATATTTGACACCCTATATACCTGTGATTAGAGATGTGTATATATATATGAGGGCTAGGCATGCTGTGTGTCTGAGCTTTGTCTAAATGTTATGCAGAAGTTTGTAGAGTTAAAGGTACGTAGGTTTAATTCATGCAAGGTAAACAATAAGTGCTCTCTTTTATACAATATGCATTGCATCTGGACCGTAAACATAAAAATGGTCAGTGAAACTTCTGTGAACATGAAGAAATTATTAAAAAAGGCATTTAAATGAAATTTGCTAAGTTGTGATTTTTATGGTTGGAACCAAAGTTATTCAAATAGTAAAAGGAAAAAGAGAAAAAGGAAATCTCCCATAATATTTTTCTGCATTTGTTTGCTTTCAGTAGGTGTTTTGTTATTGTGTATATGAGATGTACGTGTGTCGTTCATAATATATTTTTTTTATTATGTGTAGAAAGAATTTTAAAACTTAACTAACGTGCAGCAATTTCCAGTGAACCTGTACTTGGATATCAGGTAGTGAGTCTATTTGTGGTCACTAGCACTGTCTCCTAAACTTGTAAGAGGTCTGAAGCTATCCTTTGATTTTTGCCAGTGCTGTTAACTTATGTAGACCTGTTAAAAAGCAAAGCAACACAATTCTAGTTATCCTACTGAGCCATGGATTCTGAGTTTCATTTAAAAGTGGAAGCCAAGTTGGTGTGTGTAAAGGATTTCCATGTAGCTGTGGTGCTAGTTATTACTGGCTACATTATATGCTAAGTGTATTTGTGTTCCCCAGTGTACAAGCCTTCTATCAAGAGTATGTCTATTATAACTCATTCAAAGTTTAGGGTATGAAAATACAAGCTTAGGAGAGCACTTTACCAAGCTGGTGTCCTCCACTGAAATTGTTTGTAACGATAGTCTTTCAGAGGTTTTCATTTAAAGATGTTTGTGTGCTTTTTAATTGACAACTAACTTCTTGCTGCTGTATAGTAAAATATTAATATATTTTTATCATTAAACTGCTGCATGACTATCATCTTTGAGTGAAGAGAAAATGTTATAAAAAAAAGATGCCTTAAACAGTACATTTTGGTTTGGAATTCCGTAGAAAGTATTTTGGTAAAAAAAGGAAAAAAAAAAAGAGGATCTTGGATCTTGTCTGACACAGAGAGTTCTGGATAGACTTGTTTCTTGGCAAATCCAGCCATTATAGATCTTACTGCTGTATGTGGAAGAAACCACCTGTAGGAGTGGGAAGGCATCCGTGCTTCTCACATTGTAAAGTATTGGCCTAGGAAGGCAAAACAGTTGTCTTTTGAAGGATTTTTTTTTCTGCTGGTTCTTTGGGTTTTGATTTGATATTTTTAAGCTCCCTGGTTGAGTGTGTTGTCTTTGAGATCTACTGTATGTGTTGAATAACAAGCTATTTTCATTGTACTGTGCATTTTCCCACTGTTTGCTTTTAATATTCATACAATGTTAAATATGAGGTGACCGTACTACAATAGTTAGGAGTTTCTTTACTTACAAAATCACTGGAAATTATTAAATTGCTTCCCCTCCCCCCAAGGTGCATTATTCTTATTTCCATATAGTCAAGTTGAGCTTTTACAGTGCATAATGTGACATTTGGAATGCTTATCAACTGCATGTAAACATTAATAACCTGCACTTTTTTGTCTTAAGGTTTGTTGAGCTGTTTTTGTTCACTGTACTTTAACTGTGATATGGAAAAGATTGCATTCTCTGTGCTGTTACTAATTAGGAAAGAGAATTGCTTTGATTTTGTCTCTTATTTACTATAGCTTCTTAAAGTTAAACCTTGTACTACAGGTTGTTGGAGTACTCCTAGATCAGTGTTTCATAGTAGTAGCCAGCAATAAGTAGTGCAAGTCAACAAAAACACAGCAAACTTAGGCAAAGTGTCCTTCCTTTGGAGATGCGAGTTCTTTCATAAGGTTTTCTTTAGGATCAGAGTTACCTAAAGTGAAGCCTTTATTACCTACAGACTTCAGATTCTGCTTGGAATCCTACCGGATCAAGAAGCACATGTACTGTGCAGTTGTCTTTACACTATAACAGTTGAACACAATCTTACTAGGATTTTGAAACTATTGTCTGATATATGGTCAGTGGGTTTGAGAAAAAAATCCACATGCAGATCTTTTAAGACTTAAGTGATCATAGAAAAGACTGAGTGACTGTAAAAGATGCTCTTTTTCTTTAAGCATCTCACTTTACCTCCCTAGTCACCTTCCTAACCTGCCCTGCCCTTCCCCCTCTCCTGTTTCATCCTTCCCCTCCATTTCCCCTCCCAGGTGCTCGGTACTTTACCAAGGTTCTATATATCTCAGTGTTTTATGTTAGAGTCTCTCGTTTTAATTTTACTAGTTGGTAAATCCTCTTTGTGCTGAAGAAATGGTATATTTGACCATATGTGTTATTCATAGAAAACAGTATGATCAAATGTGCCAAAAACAAACAAAACTCATGACAAGTATGCCTTATTTTTATTGACCTGCTTTGTCTTACAATTAAGGTCCAAGAGCTTGGTTAAACTATGTTACTTGCCTAAGTAAAAAAGAAAACTTGAAATGCATTGAAATATTGATGTTCTTTAAAATGAGAGACACTGTCAAGTAATTTAATCCAGAGATCAGCCACCAGATTTGAAATGCGTGTGTGTGTGTGTGTGTGTGTGTGTGTGTGTGTGTGTGTGTGTGGTGGTGGTGGTGGTGGTGGTGTTTGTGGCTTTCTCCCCCTCCCCTTTTAAATCACCAAATCCTTTTTTTAAGCTACCTTTTATTTGTGCCTCCTATTTATCATGCTGATGGTAGAAGCAGCAGTCATCCAACCACAGAGGGAGCTAAAGTTAACTAACCAGAACTGTAGAAATCATCATACATGCCTTTGACAACAAAGGAAGTTCCTAAGAAAGCCATGTCGGCTTTTCCTGTATGAGATACAGATTGGAGGTAGATGAATATTTGCCAAATGAGAAAAGAAAACAATACTAGTCAGGAAAGACAAACTCTTTCCAGCTTCTCAAAAGCCATGGAAAGTAGAAACCAAAACTAACAGGAAATTTTAAAAAACCTTGAAAGTCCTACTTTCTACTAGTTGTCCCATGCAGGGGTTAAAATTTGACTCAAATCAGAAGTATATCAGTATTTTTTTTAGGTCTTTAAATTAGAGATGGATAACTAATTCAGTTTGATTTTTCAGGAAATGGAGAAAGCTGCTAGTAATTTTAACCCCTGCTGCAAGAAGACAGATGATTTCATTGGGGAGCAAATAAATACATATTGCCTTGAGAAATAGCACTGTTATAGCCTATGATAATTAGTTATAGAATAACTTTTATCCCTTTCAAACTATGCAAATTATTAAAATAAGTGTAAACTAGAATTCAATTAAAGATAGTTGATTATATTGAAATCAGATGGCATTCACAGATTTAACTGGAACATATAAATTCTATCAGTTTAAGAGTTTTTTATGCTAATGTAAAAATATAATTTAGCTACCTGTTCTAAAAATGGTGAATATTATTAATATTGTATACTAGGTCTGGAAAGACTGCCTCCTTTTTTGAAGAGAGAGATTAAGGATTTTTATAATTGTTTTTCATCAAATTTTAATATTTTTGTCAAATTTTTAGGTATTTAATTTGTAAAACAGTTTGCTTTGTACCTGATACAGACAATAGGGTATTGATTTTAAACTCTTTGAAGCCAAGTGATCAAGTACATTTGTAATAAAAGTCAATGGATCTCTATCAGTTGTACTCACTGTTTTCATTTCTTGTTATGAACATAGGAATGCTGTACTTTTTCTTTAAAAATAATGGAACTAAATTGGGGTAGAAGGGAGGGGAAAATATAAATCTGTTGATTATGAGAATTTGGGTGGGTATGGTGGTCCAAACACTCTGTCATCTTTAAGTCAGTTAAGATTTAGTAAATTTAAAGATGCACTGTCACCTTTTGTCTTCTGGTTTCTTATGGAACCAGATGTTTAGGCGGGTTATCTCATTCATTTTTGTTTCTGTGCTTTAATGAACATTTTGTGTTTCGGCAATGTTGGAACTTTTTAGACTAACACATTTTCCTTTCATGACATTTTGGGTTAATCTGCCAGCCATGGTGACCCCACAGTGGGAATGGTTTTATTTTCATCTCCCACACATGGCTCACCCTCTCTTCTACAATATTTCTACAAGGTTTTTACCTGTATCCCTTTCCAGATGACTTTTTAGAATGGAGCTCTGAAATTGTTGCTTTGGTAGTTTTCATAGCTCCATAGTTTTTTAAACATGTGAACATACTTTTTTTTCCTTCCCCCATAAAAAGTGGGATATCAAATCTAATAACGTTCTTCCCTTTTAAAAATCTTTTTGATATCAGAATGAGATTTTATTATGTGAGAAATTGCTAAAGTAAGGGCATCTTCAGCATCTTAGATTTGAAGCAGTGGGTCTTAACTCTAAAGTATAACCTTTATAAATGATCATCCCTAAATTTGAGTATCTATAATTCAGAGCTATATCTATGTTCCTGAGAGTAGAATAAATAGGGGAAATAACTTATTAGAATTGTTTAAGCAAATTAACAGTTATACAAAATTATCTTAGATTTTTAGGCCATTTGTAATTGAAGTACAAATAAATCACCACTCTTGAAATTTGTGTTTTTACCCAGTAGCAATGTAGTTTTAAGAAAATATTTTAATAGTTACAAAGCTATTTGATCCTAAAACCAAACCCAAGTTTAAGGCATATGCCATTTGATTGGCTCTTTGGAGGCAGAAATTTTATAATTATGGGCTAAGTAAAGATAATCTAAACCTAACATTAGTATAATCTAAAGTAGCATTTGTAGAATTTCAAGATGCAATAACAACCAGATTGATTCTAAGCCAACAATTTCCCATCAAAATTACTACTAAATTTTTATGCTAAATGGTCTAGGCAGCTTATGTTTTTAGGAAAGTTGGGCATGGCAGAAATCACTTGTTTAAAAATGCTTTTCTTATAAGAATTTCATCCCTCCTTTCTCCTTCCCTTCCTATATCCTTTGCTTTTGTGGTAAATGGTCTTGTTGATAGAAGCATGGTGGTGATCTTCTGTAAAACAAAGTTGCTTCTTAAAGACCAGGAATATTCTACTGGTCTTGGAACCACAGAATTTTTGTGTGTTCATGAATATATACTTTATTTTGATTACTGTTAATTTGCATATTGATTAAATTTGTAGCATTTCATGAGAAAAATTTTAATCTAACAAATTTTCTTGATTGAGGGTCCACTTTAATAATTCAGAAGACCTCTTAAATTTAATGACCAAGCCCTTGTGTTCTGGAATTGTGAAAACCGTGAAACTACTCTTGATAGTACATGTTTTGGTCTAATATGTATTAACACAGAAGGCTTCTAGGATTGAAGATGTCCTTGTTGAGATGTGGCAGTTCAGGTGTTGGGACAGGTGACACCTACTCACCTTGACCAGTTAAGACAATGATAACCATCAGGTAGTGATTTATTACACTCACTGAGGTTGAGTCAAACTCCCATTCAGGTGGTGTGGATTGGCGATTTCCAGCATAGTTAGTTGGTAACTTTTGACCTACCTACCTCCATACCATGTACATCTCACGTCTTGTCTCCTGTTCTTTCTCCTTGTTTTCTCTCCTTTATTCCTCCTCCTGTAGGCCTGCCAATGGCACTCAACCTAACCTGCTTCAGAAAGAAGTAAAGAAATTGCTGGATCCTTCCTTAGAATGTAGCTAACTGATGATCCAGAAAGATTTCTGTATTTTGAGGTAATTTGGCAGTTTTTTTTTTCTGACTGCTGTTTCCCTATAAATTTGAAACCATCTAATTCCAAATTAAAGCTTGTTAGGAAGTTTGTGAATTGAAGAGTGTAAGAAGTATGTAGTTAGGTAAGTTACTGGGTTTGGAAATTTGAGAGCAGGAAGGAAATTCTGTTTGTGAATAGGAATGCAAGTGGCACAGGGAATGGCTGGAAGTAAAGTAGGAGAAAGGATGAGGGCGAAGTCTGGACGAGAGTCATCGCCTAAGAACAACGAGGTTGACTCTTGCTATGTTTCACCAACAGAAAATGGGTCCCTCCTTGGCTAGGAGAAAGAAAACGTTTGGCCTGTAGCTGGTTTCGATGATGGCAATGCATTGTGCAAATCTGCTTCCATGTGTCTGATAACTTGTAGGATGCTCGCTTTTCTGGGACAAATTTTAAGTAGCACAATTGTGGAATAGCAGCTTTTCTGGTCAAAGCAAATTGGTGCTAGGAACTTATCATTTTGGAATAAAAGAACATTTCAAGCTTTTTCACAGTTACCATTTTTAAATGATCATTAACATTTGATATTGTTAAACTCTGTATTTTCTTGGGCTCTTGTTACGCTTGGTTTTCAAAATGATCCTTGGGTCAAAGTTGTTGATTTTGCCACTCACAAAGATTCATAGCCAAGGATCTTTCCTTTACAGAAACTTTAAATGACAGTCAACCATGCAAAATCACGAAATTGCAATTTTAAATATTTTTTTCTGTTTCTTTTACATTTACAGTCCTAGTAATCATTTAACATTTTGAACTTAGGAGACCTCATTAATACAGTCCTAAAATTAGGCAGCGTCCCCTAAACTTGTGTTTCCGTTTGCTTTCTCACTTTCTTTGGAATTGTAGAAGTTCTGAAAGTTTAGTGGAGGCAGATGTTAGTTGTATAATTTAGTATATCTTTGGGTTCTTGTGTTCTTTTTATAGTGAGCTGACAGTGTTTAGTTATCTGTTCCCATAACCCCAGGAGTACTTTAAATTATTTAAGATCAGTACTGCCTGTTTTTAAAATTACATAATTCAAATGTATTTGAATTAACCCTGTTGGCAAATTTACTATATGTTTATTCCCAGTGATTTTGATAAATTAATTTTCAAGTTTCTTCTTAATCAAATCTCTGTACATTAGTGATAAAAATCTGTTTTTAAATAGCCAGAAAAGTTCTGATTTTATACTTGGAAAGTATTTTTTTCAAAGATCAAGTTAATTAACAATAGCAGGATCATGTTTTCGTTGCTTATTTTGAAGAGTTGACACTTCACATTTATTGTTTGTCACATTTTAAATTATAGTTACCTACTATAGTTTTCATAGGTGCAGAGGCTTCTTAGGTAGCCCTCCCTTGGGAATTGTTTCAAAAGAATGAAGAACAGTGATTTAAATGACTGAGGCAAGTCTTTGAAAGGCTTTTTTTGAGTCTAGTCAGTGGAGATAATTGATAGCCCATTTTCATGCTGCATACAGTTGTTAGAGTTTAATACCAATGTATAAAAGTGCAAAAGCAGAAAAGACTATGTAAAGTGGCCTATGAAATTAATAGTTTTCATTATTGCACTATTTATCTTTGCACTTGATTTTTTGAAAATTAAGACTAGTTACTTTCACTTTTGTTTCTAGTCTTTTCTAATTTCTTACAGAATTATTTTCAGTATCCGCCCAAAGCAAAACTCATATGCAAGTAAATATGCTTTATAAGGCCAAGAAAATATTTCTTAATATTAGCTATATAATAGTAAATTTTGTTTTGATAAAATTTTTAATAATGGACCTTTCTTTGCCAATACAATTCTTTGTAAATGTGAGCTTTATGAAACTGTTATAATAGGTAAAAGTTTAGGATAGGATATATGAAATGATGTCTTTGAGATCCAACTTTCAGATTGAGGTGGCCTGGTGTTGGAGTGCTGGTCTGTTTTCACTTAGTGAGATCTGTCTCTTACTGGGTACATGCTTAGAAAGCTGGAAGTAAAGTGTGTGGCAAGTGGCAGTGATGTCTTTCGTGTACTTTTCCATAATGTTCATATAGTTTCTTTATGGTCTGCGTGATATAACTGGTATTAAAAGTTATATTAAATGACTATTCCTTTTTCAATTTAGGATTGACCTTTTTTTTGAGAGAGGAGAGCAAGAGATAAGAGACTATTTTAACTAGAGGCAATCTTATAATGTCCTTGATGTGCTCTACAGAGAATAAAAAGTGTACCTGTGAACATATTTTTTTGCCTTAGTGAGATTGTGCCATGCAGTGATCAAAACTGCAAAAAAAAGAAGAGTTGAGTTACATCATTAGAACAGATAGATTTGTTTTAGGCTAAAATTGTTTGTATAAGTTAATTATTTCATTTTCTATTCCTTTCCCCATAGTTTTTTACACACCTGATACTGAAAACCCAACAAGTGAGAGGCCTCATAGCTGAGTGTTTCTGGATTTGAGGGGATGTTAATCCTTGACATGCCCTTCTCAGCATGTTTCGCTAGTCTTTGTGGGTCTTACGTTTGCAAATTCTGTTGAAATTTCAGTGATGTATGATGTGATGTATGTTCAGAATGTCTTCTACAACATAGTGTGAATATTGTGGCTGGATTCTGTTATGGAACCTGTGGCTTTGTTTTTAATTTAAGTAGAAAGTTTAACTTCCGTTGTCCAGACTTTAGTTTTAGCTAGTGGAATCATGCCAGGTAGATATCTAAATATGGACCAATTTTTGAAATCAAGATTAATGAATGCAGATTTGATTCTAGGTAGTCTTGTACTCAAAACCACAAATTAAAGGCTCACATCATTAGTGACTTAAATTTTATTTGTCAGATCTTTGAGTGTGGATGATATTCAGCATTAAACTATGAATTTCCTTGGGAAAAGAGAAAATTCAGTCTCCATACCCTTTCTTGGAGGCTAAGCTTGCCACATATGGAAAATGAAAAAAAAATTGTAGCAAGTGGCTTTATTTTTTAATGGACTTTAACCAGCTTAATTTTTTCCCTAGTTCTAAGCACTTATTTCCCAAATATGAATAAAGGGAAAGATAAGCATTCCCCCAACCCTGGCCTTTGAGGCCGTCTTTGTTTCAGCCTCCATTCCCCAATCCTGGTATGAAATGAATTACGGGTATCCCTTTAAGTCCCTGAAACCCCCTTTTTTTCCTTTTTTGGGGAGGGGAGGTCATAAATACCTTTATAATCTAATGGAAGTGATAGACTCTCCCCCCAAAAAATGTACATATACATATAATTTTGCATACAACCTCAGGGGCATCATACATCTTCTGAAACCCAAGTTAAAATTTCTACTCTAAGTAAACTCTGTATAAAAATAATTGATAAAATTAGGAACTACTGGCTTAAAACATTTCAGATTGGAATCATCATATGGTGATGACCCCGACTAACAAAATATGACATTGTAATAAGCTTTGTTAGACATTATAACATCCGGATAGAAGGAAAAAAGAAGTCAGTTTTGAGAGCTGTTGAAAAGGAGTCATGGCATCTCCAGATACGGGAGCCATTTCTGGTTCAAGGCAGGGGTCAGGGTGCCTGACGACTTTAGCAGGGTAGAGTTTGATAAACCACAATGCTCAGGATGCCAAGGGGTTAGCCATTATCTTAACCCCTTCCTCACCAAAAGATTTTAGATTTATCTATTGGGAAACAAGATGTCACTAGGGAAAAAAGATTTGCCTTATAACTGCTGGAACACATCAGTTTGGTGACGTATGGGACACTAGTATTATTTTTGAGAAGGTGCATAAAACCAAAGTAAATTATTCTCTGTGTAGAACATTATTTACTAGTAATATTTGTTTGGGTGTATTAGCTTTGGCAATTTTTACCAGTAAATACTGATTTTTATTTAAAACTGGGAATCCAGTTTAGAAATAGGATAGTTGATATATCCATCTTTCCCCCATGTAAAGAATAAAGATTTATGCATACTTTTTACTTTTCTCTCTTATTACCATGGGGTGGGGTGGGGGAATCTTTGACACAACAACCCACAAAATGTCTTCAAATTTAAAAATTGAGAATCAGCACTTTAAGTCTAACTCTACACCATTTTAATGCATGTATTAGTTTAATAATTTTTGGTGCATGCCTTTGGGCTTATTCAAAAGTGTACAATAGAAAAGTATATTTCCTTTCTTAGAAAGGAGATGTTTTTCTACTTTGCAACATGTGATTACAAAAATCTTCCTCTGTGGGAAGATTAACCATGTATTGAACTACTGAAAAGTATATATTTTTAGATACACAGAAGGAATCTACATGGAGCAGCGTTCAGACCTATATAGAAGTCATAGCATTCTGTATAGGACCAAAAAGAAGTAACACTAAACACTTAAACAGACTTTGTTGGGTAGAAATACCTTTAGATCTTGCATTGACTTCCAAAAAGAAAATGCCACAGAAGTTTGCTGAAACTTTTGTTTGAATTTTCTCTGTCAGTGTATTTAACCCAAATGCAACAGCTTTGGGTTAGCACATATGTAAGAGTAAAACAACTCAACGAAATAGATCATCTGGTTTGCCAATCCAGCTTGACTGAAATAAGTAGACTAATCACTTGCAACATGAAAAACTGTCCAACTCCTCTGAGGTTTTGACAGAACAACCTTGGCTTATGTGGGAAGATTCCCACTTTGATTTCTGACCTGACAGTGAAGATTCATGCTTGACATGATTTCAAACCTGACAGTGTCTGTTTAAGGAGCCATGGTACAGTTTGCCAACTCAATCCCAGATACCTGTTGATTACCTGTAAGATCTAGAGTCCAAAGTAGCCAGCAGCCGTGTCCCTGAGTGCTCTGTGCCCATCAGATACCATCAAGTAAGCAGAATTGGGACAGGTCACAGCTCAGATGATTGACCTCAGGTGCTGTGGACAGCCCCAGATTTAAGAATTGTATCTGCTTTCTTGGGAGTCATCACTGAACTAACGTCCCACACTGTGGTACTTGCTGTAGATGCTCTCTCTTAGAGGAGGCCCAGAGCACACATCCTGAATGCTTATGGTACTCAGAGAGGGGGTGCTAACTCTGATGCCCTGGCCAAATTCCAGTTTAGGGATGTGGGTCTTCTTGTCATTCTAATTGGAAACGTGCATCACTTCCCACTTTTCCTGTTGCTCTCAGTGCAAACTACACTAGTCAGTTTCTTTGTCCCGGTCCCAAGTCTCTAAGATAACTGGTGTGTTTATAAGATACTGGCCAAGTTCATTCCTTATCCTAAGGCACAAGAGTTGAAGAATGAATGAGTGAGTTTGGTGAATGGATGCCCTGTGCTGGGAGGATGGACTCTTGATGGACTCTTGTGATGCTTGAGGATGAAACTGGCCCACTTAGAATCCGTCAGGGAATGTGCACTGGCTGGAGGCTTCCAGTCATGAGGTGTGAGCTGAAACCAATTTTCCCTCTTTTCTTATAGCATGATGAGAAAATCTGGTGGGTTTTCAGCAGTCAGGGAAAGCCGGAGTTCTGCAGCTTTAATCTGGGTAACTAACGCTGGTTTGAGCAAGTCTTTGGTAAATTTAACTGGGTTCTCAGATGCCACAGACTCCGTGAGAAGTCACCATTATTTTCAATGGTTGTGATAGAATTTCCCCCTAGTAGCCATTATTTTAAGATTATATTGCAGAGTTGCTTTATTTTGAGCTTTTTTTGTGTAAACACAATCCCAAACTGGAAGAAATTTTAAAAAAAGGAATCCTGCTGTGAAAGGTATATATTACTCTAGATTTTTCTTACTGTAAATATTGTAAGATTGTAATACTGTCGATATTTTATTAACCAACAAATGTTAATCTATGTGAATTCAGACTTATTTTAAATGTGCTTCTTATTTACTGTGTGTGGTCCCTGTTGCTGACAGTATTAAGTTATATTCTGATGTAAGATTAACTTTATTAAAGAATGTAAACATTAATGTTTCCTTATGGGAAAACAAATAAAGTATAAAGAAGACAATTCTTTTCATTGAAATATACTGTGTATTTACACTTGCTAGACCCAGCACCACTTATAAATTTAGTATACTGTTCTGAATTTTAGTTAACACAGCTGACATGATTGTGCTCTATTTGAAAGTCAAAGCATAGGTATTGTTGGAATATAAAGTTTGTATTTGTCTGCTGTGAATCATCTTGAAATTTCTAATCAAGTTTGTAAAATTTTTATAGTAAAACATTTTAATGACAATTTAAAAATTTATCTTCTCTACAGAATGGTCAAAACAATATCCTTTCAGAAATAGAATTGTTCTTTAATATCTTTCCAAAATGACTTTGGTTAAATGGACCAGATGTATATTAGTTAAAATTTAGGGATAAGTTGTTGATATTCTTTGAGTTTACAAGTTAATCCTTATTGGAGATGTGCCAATATACAGTAGAATATCATTATTTGCACTGTTTGGGGACCCCATTTAAGAATGCTGAATTTTGCCAATTAAAAAGTAAGCAAACGCAATTTAAAAAGTAAATTTGAGCATTCTGTATTAAATATGTGCAGTTATTATCATACGAAGAAGCGCAGTGTGTTGGGCTGTAATATAACCATATTTGCTGTCATGTTCTCCCATCTCAGTGCTGGGAACTCACCATGTGGAAACCAAGCAAACGTGTTGTGCATCAGCCGGCTTGAGTTTGTTCAATATCAAAGCTGAAACTAGCGAGGTCTGCTGTACTGCTTATTGAAGTATTGTGATTCTTTTAGGCATTGATTCTTACAAAATATATACTGTAACAGTATACTTTGTACAGATTTAAATTTTATTTGAAAAAATGAAATAAAGTAGGCAAAAAATAAAGATGTTTATTTTCATGTGACTATATAACATATCAGTCTTTTGTTTCAGTGCCTTGTGGGGAAGGGACCTGGGTGGCTCTTTATTCTTTGTTTTGATAAATGCAAACATTTTTAGGACTCAGTAGCAGTTTTTTTTGTTGTTGTTGTCTGTCTGTTTCGGGGTTTTGTTTTTTTGAGGTAGGTTCTCAATCTAACTCAGCCTGACCTGGCTCTCACTCTGTAGTTCCAGCTGGCCTCGAACTCACAGCCATCATACTACCTGGCCTCGAACTCACAGCCATCATACTACCTCTACCTCCTGATCCCAGAATTAAAGGTGTGCACCACCATGCCCATCTCAGTAGCAGGTATTTTATTTGCCTATTATTATCATTAGTTGACTGCAAGCATTAAATATACTCTCTTACACTGGAAAACTATTTTCTATTCTATTTTAAAACAAATTTGTTTATTTGCAAGATTTTTATATGAATGGTCTTCCCTGTCTGGCATCTGGGGTCAGTTTTTTAAAAATCGATAATGATGTGGCAGTTAACAAAGCTATTGCATGGAAGAGAAGGAAGAAATTTTTCCATAGATCATGTTCTTTTCCTGTGGAAATTTTGTTTTGATTTGGGCTTTTGGTGTTTTTTTTTTTTTAATTTGAAGTTGGTTTGGGGTAGTAGACACGTTATGAGAGTCGGGGACAGAGAAAAAAAAACAGAAGTTGTACCGTAAAATAAGATCCCTTTCCAAACTGCTTTTCTAGTGAGTAAAATGGTAGGCAGGGAACTAACTAACCTATAAAAACATGACGTAGGGCTGATATTTTAGAGTAGCTTCATTTGGAACCTTCTCCTAGCAGAATAGATTATCTGAACAAAAAGAACCACTTCGGTTTTGACCTGTGACTCAAAAATTCAGAGGTCTCAGAGCCCTCAGGTATATATTTCCTGAACTTTAAGAAGTAGAATTTGGAGTTATATTTGTGGTTTTATCTATTCATTTTATAGTTTTTGATGCTTTTGCATACCTTAAAACAGAATATGAGGAAAGGTTGGAACAAGTAGTTCTCCAAGTAGTTCCTGGCAAAAAATCACACTATGGAAACTCTTTGAATGTTATTTAAATAATCTATGACAGTGGTTACATTTTAAAAACATGCTTAACAGTATTACAGCTCCAGGATTCCCTGGGTGAATCCCAAGAGCATTTACTAATTACTATTTTCTTTTTTAAAATATTTTATTTATTCATTTTTCAAGCAGAGAGAGAGCACCAGGGCCACCACCAGGGTCTGGCTTATGTGGGTACTGGGGAATTGAACCGGGGGGCCTCGGGCACTGGTGGCAAGTGCCTTAACTGCTGAGCCATCTCTCCAGCCCTACTGTTTTCTTATTAAAAGACTCTCATTTGTAGAGAACAACGGGATCAGAGTAAGTTTCACATATGACAGCTACCAACACTTTTAAGAAATAATGAAGAAAAGTAATGTAACCTTAAAAACTAACCAGGTGTGGATAGTGCACTCCTTCGATCCCAACACTTGGGAGGCAGAGGTAGGAAGAGGAGAGATGGTTAAGGCACTTGCCTGCAAAACCCAAGGACCCATGTAAAGCCAGATGCACAAAGTGCTGCATGCATTTGGAGTGTGTGTGCAGAGGCTAGAGGCCCTGGTGCACCCATTCTCTCTGTCTTCTATCTCTGCTTGCAAATCAAAAAAAAAAAAAAAATTTAACTTGAAAACAATACCCATGTTTTAGAAAGATAAATGAAGCCTAAGAGACTAGTTGTATGGGATCAAACCTAGGGCCTTGCACATTCTACCTACCACTGAGCTATATATCCCTAGTCCTATTTTTTATTTTTTTTTATTTTGGTTTTTCGAGGTACAGTCTTGCTCTAGTCCAGGCTGACCTGGAATGGGAATTCTCAATATAGTCTCAGAGTGGCCTCAAACACACAGCTATCCTCCACCTCTGCTGGGATTAAAGGTGTACACCACCATGCCCAGGTATTTTTGCTTTTTTAAGACAGGGAAGGGCTCACAAAATTTCACAGGCTAGATTAGACTCCCTCTTCAGCCCAAGCAGTCCAGCCAGCAAACTGGTTCTGCAGTGCCTTTGATTTTAGTGGTCACAGAGAAGACAGGTAGGCACTTCCTGAAGAATGACTGATTTCCCTTTCTCCTCAAGGGGTAACCATATAAAAAATTCCTGGGTCTCTGACCAAGAGGAAACCTTTGAAGAACAGGTGCTTATAGTAAAAACTCGAACCAGGACTAGTTCCCGCTAAGTATAAGAGAATGAAATCAAGGAGCCAGGCCGCTTCCTCACTGTCCTATGGTCTTGTAAAGACTCCAGTGGGACCATGGTAAGTATGCCCAGTGTAATTTGTAGAGTGAGAGGCCAGAGGTGAGGTCCTGCTGCAGCCCTGCCGGGGCAATCTCCCAGACTTTGGGGAGAGGTAGGAACTACAAGGCAAGGCATAACGTGATATAACTGACCATCTCTTCCTACCCACCTCCTCTAATGGATGTAAATTTGTTTGTTTTTTCAAAGTAGGATCTCTCTCTATCCCAGATTGACCTGGAACTCACTCTGTAGACCCAGGCTGGCTTCAAACTCACAGTGATCCCCCTACCTCAGTCTCCCAAGTACTGGGTTTACATGTGTGTGACACCATGCCCAGTGGATATAAATTTTTTTTTTTACTTTTTAAATTTATTTTCCATAATGAGTTACAACATTTAGTGGGCAAACAATGAGTTGTTATCCCCAATTCCCCGCTGTCCTCCCCTCCCTAAATTTTTATTTAACTTTGTGGTATGTAACTTTAGCACTTTTGCATGATTTTTACAAGTCCCTTTGCTCCTAGTTCCAGTAACAATTTCTGAGCAGATAGGACCATCTTTGGGGGGAAGGAATACTGGGATTTAACAGGTAGGACTTTTTGATCTAGGGTACTAGGTTTTGGGAGAGCTTCTATTCATTCAGGATCAAAGGAAAGAGCTCCCTCTCCTTAGGGCCAGCACACACCTCCACTGCTGTTATTCTGGCACCTGCCCCCATACTTCAAGAACTTAAAGTGAGAGGTGCCACATGTCTTTGCCCTGAAAACAGGATTCCACCTTAATATTGCAAACATTCAAAGTGTTCCTAATGACATTAATCCAGTTTTCCTACCAACATTTTCACTCACTTTGATTTGTTCACATCAGGCCATTTCTACTTTATTTAATTAATCTATTTATGCGAGAGAGTGAGAGAAAAAGAGGCAGAGAGAGAATGGGGGTGCGAGGGCCTCCAGCCACTGTAAATGAACTCCAGACACATGTGCCACCTTGTGCATCTGGCTTTACATGGGTACTGCGGAATTTGCTTTGCAGGCAAGTGCCTTAACCACTGAGCCATCTCTCTAGCCCGTTTCTACTTTAGATTGGCAATGAGAAAATGTCATGAACTAAATTTTGCTGTGTTGTGAAAGAGTCGTAGTACATCCCTATCCTCATCTTAGACAGCCTGACTCTCCTGTCCTGCTCAACACAGAGCTCCACCAACCTCCCGTGGATTGGCAGCAAATCCATCCTGCTTCTCCTTCCTGTCACAGTGACACTGAGCCTGGATCTGTAGTGCCAACGTCGCTTACATTTAGACACCTGACTAAGGAGTTTATCTAGATTATTTTATGTCATTTAAATTTTTATTTATTTATTGAGAGAAAAACAGAAAGAATGGGCACACCAGAGCCTCCTGCCACTGCAAACTTCAGATGCATGTGTCACTTGGTGCATCTGGCTTTATTTACATGGGTACTGGGGAATCAAATTCAGGGCCAGTAGGCTTTCAGGCTTTGTGAGCAAGCACCTTTATCCCTAGCCCATTCATTTCATTCTTTTTTTTTTTTTTTTTTTTGAGGTAGGGTCTCACTCTAGCCCAGGCTGACCTGGAATTCACTCATTTCATTCTTAATACAAGTCTTTGAGATACAGGCACTATTATTACCTGGACTTTATAGATAATGATATTAAGGCATGGGAGGGTTCCACAGTCAGAATTCAAAGACCATGAAAGCTGACATCAGAACACACCTGTGGTCTCAGCACCCTATAATATGCCTTTTCTTGTGAGGTTCTACCTCCACATCTCCTACTATATAATATCTCCCTAATAGGGTGCCTCACAGCATATTTAGCTGGATGGCAAAGCCAATGTTTCCTGTACAAAAGAGATTCCTCTGCATAGTTCAAAAGCCACACTTCCTGTTCTGGAAGGAGCTTTATTCATGAATGAATCCACACTTTCACTTCTCCTTTCAGAGGGAATGACTTAGTGCAAGTCTGAAGGAAGCTGGCACATGGCCCTTCCAGGCCTCTCTGTACTGTTCTTGCTTAAAGTAAGCAAAGCTCCGAGTGCTATACTTGCCTCTTCCACCCTGACCACAATAACCTCAACCAAGTTTCTGTGAATGAGGTTCTTGAACTCTGTTTTGTCGAATTGTCTGTTCCCAAGATTATGCTACCTAGCAAGCATCCTTTCTTCCTTAGAGCAGACCTCTTGTCGGGCCCATGTGACTTCCACAAGGATCAGTAAGTAGTCTCTAAGAGAAAATCTGGGTCTACCCAGATTCCCAGGACCCTACTGTTCACCAGCAATTGGTCCAGTAACTGAATCAGCCAACCTTGGAGTTTCCAGCTCAGGAGTTTGGCTTGGGCTTTTAAGTTTCAGGAGGCATTTTTCTGCGTCCTCAAGAATGCCCTCCTGGTCATTCTGATGCACACTAAAGTGTGAGAACCATTGCTCTCAATAGTGAAATTTTTTCAACTTTTTATTGATAGCTTTCATAATTATAGGCTATAAACCATAATGATTCCCTCCCCGCCCTCCCCCATATCTCTTCCCCCTCTCAATTAGTCTCTGCTTTGTTTCAGTGTCATCATCTTTTCCTCCCATTATGTGTTTATTATCATTGTGTGTAACATAATGTGTATTATCAGGTACTATAAAATCATGAATATCAAGGTCATTTTGTGTCTGGAAGTTCACATTGTAAGCAGTCCTACCTTTCCTTTGGCTCTTACCATCTTTCCGCCATCTTTTCCACAATGGACCCTGAGTCTCCGGAAGTGTGATAGAGATGTTCTAGTGCTGAACACTCCACTGTCATTTCTTCTCAGCACTATGGTGTCATTTGAGTCATCCCCAGTCGTCAGTGCCATCTGAAAAAGAGAAGTTTCTCTAGATAAGAGTGAGAGTAGCATTATTATATGGGTATGCTCATTTTTTTTTAAAAAAAAGTGCTTGTAAGGCAGTTTGGTGGGCATAATATGTGCATTGAGCCAAACAGCCAGTATTACCCTCTAGGGCTCATGACCTCCCCCGCCATAGGCTTTTGACCAGGTCTTCAGTACCAGGCATATATTCCTTCCCATGGAGCAGGCCTCCTGTCCAATTAGAGAGCAGTTGGTTTCTCCCACAACAGATGTACACTATTACACAGTTGGCACATTTGGCCTGGCTGGCCAGTCTTAAGACTTGCAAGGTCTACTGCTGTTCACCACCATTGATGGCTTCTCTCTCCCCTAGGGTTGCAGGCAGCCATAGCTTTTTCCAGCTTTCTCTCAAGACCAAAGATTCTTAATCTCTCTTGGAGTTCTAGGTTTAAAAATCTGATGAAAGCTTTGGGCTCTTGGCTGCTTCACAGATTCGCCTCCCCTGGGGTCCACATTGAGAACACTTTCTTTGGGGCTGGAGAGATGACTCAGTGGTTAAGGTCTACAAAGCAGAACGGCCTGAGTTAAATTCTCCAGATGCACAATGTGGTGCATGCATCTGGAGTTCATTTGCAGTGGCTAGCAACCCTAGTGCACCAATTCTATCTACCTTGTTCTCTCTCACTTTCAAATAAATAAATATTTTTTTCTTTTTTTTTTCCCAGGTAGGGTCTCACTCTAGTCCAGGCTGACCTGGAATTCACTATGTAGTCTCAGGGTGGCCTTGAACTCATGGTGATCCTCCTACCTCTGCCTCCCAAGTGCTGGGATTAAAGGCATGCACCACTACGCCCGGCCGAAAGTATTCTTTTTTAAAATATTTATTTATTTGAGCCAGGCCGAAAGTATTCTTTTTAAAAATATTTATTTATTTGAGCCGAGTATGCTGGTGCACACCCTTAATCCCAGCACTCGGGAGGCAGAGGTAGGAGGATCACCATGAGTTTAAGGCCACCCTGAGACTACATAGTGAATTCCAGGTCAGCTGGACTAGAGAGAGACCCTACCTCGAAAAACCAAAAAAAAAAAAAAAAAAAAAAAAAAAAAAAAAAAAAAAAAAAAAAAAAAAAAAAAAAAAAAAAAAAACTTTCTCTGAATAGGAGGGGAAAATGATGACATCAAAAAAATAAATAAATAAAAGAGAGACTACTTGGAAAGAAGGGGTTCAGTGGAGGGGAGGATTCGGGAGGGTTGTTGGAAAGGATTATGATCATGACATTTTGTCCATATGTATATATGTTGTTAATGAAAAGGCTTTTTTGGGAAAAAAAAAGAATATTTGCTCTGGAACTCAAGACTGTATTCATCCATCCCTGATTTCCACCTGCTCTCAACACCACTATAAGAAGCAATGGCCACATACTCCCCGTTTGTTCTTTAATCTGTACTGTTGCTGTCACTGAGGATGTTCAGTCCCTGTGCTAGAAACCACAGGGTAATGACTTGATGCTTCCTATACGTGATGTAACTACAGCCACGGACACTCCTCAACAGCAAGAGTAAAAACCCAAGCCAAGTGTGGTGGTATGAGCCTGTAATTCTAGCATTCAGGAGGCTGAGGCAGGAGGAGCACACTTTGAGGTTAGCCTGGGCTAAAAGTAAAAAAAAAGTTCAGATATGAACTACCAGTCGTGAAGACCCTTTTTTAAACTTTTTTGACCATCTCCATACATATACAAAATATACCATCATCATAATCTATCACCCTCCCAAATCCCCTCTCCACTGGATCCCTTCTTCTTTCCAGCTCCTCTTTCTTATATTTTGATGTCAGGAGGTTTTTCCCTCCTACTACACACCTTTGTGTGGGCCGAATATATCCATTTATCCAGAAAACTTTACTGGTTTTCCCACCTAGGGCTTATGACCTTCTCAGCCATGGACTTTTTCTTTTTTTGTTTTTGTTTTTTTGAGGTCCCACTCTAGCCCAGGCTGATCCAGAACTCACTCTGTAGTTCCAAGCTGGTCTTGAACTCACAGCAATCCTCCTACCTCTCCTCCCAAGTGCTGGGATTAAAGGCATGCACCACCACACCTGGCAGCCATGGACTTTTTTTTTTAACTGGAGAGCTGGAGATATGGCTCAGGGATTAAGGTAAGCACTGCAAAGTCTAATGACTCAAATTTGATTCCCCAGTGCCCACATAAAGCCAGATGCACAGTGGTACATGAATCTGATGATGGTTTGTACCCATTCTCTCTGTCTCTATTCTATCTTTATCTCTCTGCTTGCAAATAAATATTTTTAAATATTTTCATTTATTTGCAAGTAGAAAGAGAGAGAAAAGAGAGACAGAATGAGGATGGGTATGCCAGGGCCTCCAGCCTCTGCAAATAAACTCCAAGTGCATGTACCACTGTGCATATAGCTTTATGTGGCTACTGGAGAATCAAACCCAGGTCATTAGACTTTGCAGGCAAGTGCCTTAACCACTTAGCAATCTCTCCAGTCCCAACATCTTTAATTTTGTTTTTGTTTTTTAAAATATTTATGAGAGAGAGAGAATGGACATGCCAGGACCTCCTGGCACTGCAATGAACTCCAGATGCATGCACCACTTGTACATCTGGCTTTACTTGTTTATGGGGAACTAGAATCTGGGCCTTCAGGTTTTGCAGCAAGCACCTTTAACCACTGAGCCATCTCTCCAGTCTATAAATTTAATTCTGATTAATCTTCGTCTCACCTACTCCTCTCTTCCATTGCCTCCCCTGATCCTACTTGGACCATTTGACCCCTAGTATTTTGCTCAAACTAGATTTTTTAATGAAGCAAAGTTAAGAGCTTATTAAGAAAATGTTTTTGTTTTTAAAAAGTTTTGTTTTGTTTTTTGTTTTGTTTTTGAGGTAGGGCACCTTACTCTAGCCCAGGCTGACCTGGAATTTACTATGTAGTCTCAGTGTGGCCTTGAACTCATGGTGATCCTCCTACCTCTGCCTCCCAAGTGCTAGGATTAAAGGCATACACACCTTGCCCAGCTTAAGAAAATGTTTTAACATATGTTTAACCCCTGGCATTAAGAGGGAGAGATTGGGCTAGAGAGATGGTTCAGCTGTTATGGGGACCTGTTTTCAAAGCCTGACAGCCTAGGCTTGATTACCCCGGACCCACATAAAGCCAGATGCACAAAACAAAGTGGAGTATACACCTGGAGTTCATTTGTAGAGGCAAGAGGCCCTGGCATGCCCTTTCCCTTTCTCTCTCTCTTTCTCTCTCTCTCTCTCTCCCCCTCCCTCCCTCTCTTTTTCTCTCTCCTTTTCTTTCTTTTTCTCTCTTTCTCTCAAATAAATAAAATATTTTATTTTTAAAATATTTTATTTAATTGGGGATAACAACTCATTGTTTGCCCACTAAATGTTGTAACTCATTATGGACAATAAATTTAAAAAAAATTTAAAAAATAAAAAATATATATTTTTTATTTATTCATTTTCAAGCAGAGAGATATGAGAGAGAGAGAGAGAGAGAGAGAGAGAGAGAGAGAGAGAGAGAGAGAGAGAGCACCAGGGCCACCACCTTGTGGGTCTGGCTTATGTGGGTCCTGGGAACTGAACGCCGGGGCCTTAGGCACTGGAGGCAAGTGCCTTAACTGCTGAGCCAACTCTCCAGCCCAAAATATTTTATTTTTAAAAAGAGGGAGACAGACATGGATAGTACAGACAAGAATGGTACATACCCTACAGGGAGTGGATACAGGCTTTTCAAGACAGTTGCCCAACTTCCATGGTGAATTTGGGTTCTGTTCTGTTTGATTGCACTTCTAGCTACAGATGGCATAAAATACAGATCCAGAATATGAAGATTTTCTCTGTCCTTTAACCTTGTTAGCTTCCTGCACCTCCTATCTGTGTTGACCTTACCATCTCTCCCTAGTTATTTCATCTAGGTGAGGCTCTGACTGGTCTTAGATAGCTTAATGTCCCTCAAAGCACCATTGGTTGGGGCTGTAGCACTCAGCATATGCTTGGGACCCCCTTGGCCACTGGGCTTAGGGCAAGCAGCCTCTTCCTGAACCTCTCTCTTGGGAGAGATGCCCAGTTAGATCCACTAACTGAGCCCATGGAGCTAGCAGAGACTAGCAATTTGAGGTACAGTATGTTCCATTTCCAAATGCTAGCTCCTTTCCTTCTATTTAAGAAATAAAATGAGAATGATGTTATCTAGCCCCACAACAACTTTCCATGGATAAGGTAGAAAAGAATCTTCTTCCTGGTTCTAAACCTGAGGTGAAGGTGGGGCTACTTGGCTCAGCTGAGTTTAAAACAAATTTAGGCTCCTGGATAAATCTCAGGCTATGGAGTGCAAATTCAAAAAGCAAAGCCAGGCTGGAGAGATGGCTCAGCGGTAAAGGTGCTTGCCTGTAAAGCAGAAGGACCTGAGTTCAATTCCCCAGTACCCACATATATCCAGATGCACAAGGTGGTACATGCATCTGGAATTCGTTTGCAGTGGCTGGCACACATTCAGTCAGTCAGTCTCTCTCTCTCTCTTTCTCTTTCTCTCTCTCTCTCTCTCTCTCTCTCTCTCTCTCTCTCTAAGGAAGGGAAGGAGGGAGGGAGGGAGGGAGAGAGAGAGAGAGAGAGAGAGAAAGAAAGAAAGAAAGAAAGAAGGAAGGAAGGAAGGAAGAGAAAGAAAGAAGGAGGTCTATAGAATATGAGGTTTGCCACCTAGCTCTCCAGAAAGGCAGTATTTTCTGAGAACCAGGCTGCTACTTGATGGACAGGATGGAGGTGAGGGGCATGAACAGGGAGACTAGATCACCATCCTAGTGGCTTTCTACACCTTTTCCTGAGTCCTGGTCATTTGGAAGAACAGTGAAAATGGAATTTAAAGAACTGTGTTTGAAATCAGGCCTAAGTACAAATCCAGACTTCACCACTGTTGCAGTTACCTTCTCATTGCTGAGACAAAACACCCAACCAAAAAGTAGATATGGTAGAGAAGGGTTTCTTTCACCTGACAGTTTCCAGGGGAAGTTTCATCACAGTGGGAAAGCAAGGCAGAGTCACATTTTGTCACAGCAGCAGAGGAAGGAAGTAGTCCATGTGAGCTAGCTGAATACCCAGTGGGTCTGGACTAACAGACCTCCAGACCTGCTCCCAGTGACACACTTCCTCTAGCGAGGCTCCACATCCCAAAGGCTCCAAAAGTCTCCCAGATTGCCACCAGCTGGGGACCAAGTTTTCAAAATACATGAGGCTATGCAGGACATTTCACATTCAAACCACAATAACCGAGATTTGCTCTGTGGTCTTACACAACTCTACCTAACATCTCCTGGTCTCAATTTCCTGGCCTAGAAATAGGCCAACAAGGAACCTATATTGGGGCTGGAGAGATGGCTCAGCGGTTAAGGCACTTGCCTCCAGTGCCTAAGGCCCCGAGTTCAATTCCCCAGGACCCACATAAGCCAGACCCACAAGGTGGTGGCCCTGGTGCTCGCTCTGTCTCTGTCTCTCTCTCTGTATCTCTCTCTGCTTGAAAATTAATAAATAAAAAGAATACCTATATCATCTGGTTGTGGGAAGGTGAAGTGAAATAACTTATGTTAAGAGCTGAGCTGGAAAGATGATTTAGTGATTAAAGGCATTTGCTTGCTTGCCAAGCCCGAAATCCCGACAACCTGGGTTCGATTCCCCAGTACCCATGTAAAGCCAGATGCACAAAGTGGCCCATGGGTCTGCAGTTCATTTGCAGTGGATAGAGGCCCTGACATGCCCATACTCACTTTCTGTCTGCCTTTTTCTGTTTCTGCTTATCAAATAAATAAATAAAGAGCCGGTGGTGGTGCATGCCTTTTTCAAAAAACATTTTTATTTATTTATTTACAAGCAGAGAGAGAGAGAGAGAGCAAGAGAATGGGTATGCCAGAGCCTCTAGCCACTGCAAGTGAACTCCAGATACATGCACCACTTTATGCATCTGGCTCTATATGGGAACTAGGGAATCAAACTTGAATCTTTAGGCTTTGAAGGCAAGCACCTTAACCACTGAACCATCTCTCTAACCCTGATGAATGCTTCTAATCCTACAGGTAGGAGGATCGCTGTGAATTCGAGACCACCCTGAGACCATATAGTGAATTCCAGGCCAGCCTGGGCTAGAATGAGACCCTACCTTGGGGGAAAAAAAAAACTTATAGCGCAGTGTTTGGCACAGAAGGATGGAAAAAGAAACAAAGACAAATGAAGTGGAGTAGGGTGGGGATGCAGCCTGCAGCAGCCTCTACATTCTGGGCAGCAACTATGTCTCTAGAATGAGCAGTTAGCCTTTGTGTAGATGGAGGGAGAGAGGCCCATCATGGTTCCTGCTCACCGCCCCACGGAGGACCCAGTCTCTTACCCTACCACCACACATATGGCTATGGACTGGAGCTAATTTATTTTGAACATGTCACACTGGCTGTGTTCCAGGCCCGAGGTTATCTGTTGGAGCTGAGAGTACCGAAATGTGTGGCCTTTGTCTAGGGGCTCTGCTTCCTTCTAAGGCAGCAACTTTGCCATCTGCCAAGGGTACAGATGACTAGAGGTTGATGGTGAATATTAATTCATGTGTTGATCATCTCAGATAGCAGTTATTCATTCCCTGGAAAGAAGTGATTTGCCATTGGCAACGATATTTTGAGTTCTGAAAAGCTCTTGAAATTTTATACCAAATTATACCTACATGTGCACTGTACATTTTTTCTGAGAAAAGGATCCATAGTTTTTATTAAAACTCTAAAAGGAAAGCTGGATGTGGTGGTTCACACTTTTGATCCCAGACAGAACTCAGGAGGCTGAGGTAAAGGAGCACTATGAGTTCAAAGCCAGCTGGGGTTAGAGTAAGACCCTGACCAAAAAAGAGGGGGGACTGGAGAGATGGCTCAGTGCTTGCCTAAAAAGCCTAATGTCCCAGGTTCAATTCTCCAGTGCTCATATAAAGCCAGATGTACAAAGTGGCACATGCATCTGGAGTTCATTTGCAGTAGCTGGAGGCCCTGGTGTGCTTATTCTCTCTTGTCTCTCTCTGCTTGCAAATAAATAAAAATAACTTGAAAAAAACCTTTGAAAACAAAAAGAGAGAGGGAGAAGGAGAGAGAGAGATAAGGAAGGAAGGAAGGAAGGAAGGAAGGAAGGAAGGAAGGAAGGAAGGAAGGAAGGAAGGAAGGAAGGAAGGAAGGGAAAAAAACCTTGGCAGGGCAAGGTAGCAAATGCCTTTGATCTCAGAGCACTCAGGAGGCAGAGGTAGGAAGATCACTGTGAGTTCAAGGCCAGCCTAAGACTAAAGAGTGAGTTTCAGGTCAGCTCAGGCTACAATGAAGCCCTACCTCAAAAAGAAAAGCCCCTAAAGGGAGGACCCGACCCACATAAATTCAGAATCACTAGTCCCAATCAGAGAGTAGAATGGAATGTGGAACCCTCCAGCAAGTGGTATCCCAGAAGCTGGGTGACTGACAGGACAGTGAGCCAATCTGGAGGCAGGGCGGCTTAGCCTCCCATATCCATTGGGTTGCAATATTAGGAAGCACTCTACACTGTCATGTCCAAGTGGGAGGCAGAGTTGGACAGGCGTGTGTAGGTTGTAATACTCATGTGATACAACAATCTCTTCATGTTGCCTTCACTTGAACGCTTAGCACCAAGCCATTGTTGTGTATTGATGTAAAGGAATTACTTTTCTTTTGGAGACATTGAATATAAGCTCCTCAATCCATATATATTTGTTTACATTTTTGAGGGGTTTTTCTTTTTCTTAAAATATTTTATTTATTTGCAAGCAGAGAGACAAAGACAGAGACAGAGAATGGGTGCACTAGCCACTGCAAACAAACTCCAGATGTGTGCACCACATTGGGCATCTGGCTTTACATGGGTACTGGGGAATTGAACTTGGGTCATTAGGTTATACAGGCAAGTGCCTTAACTTCTGAGCCATCTCTCCAGCCCTCAACTTTTATTTTTGCATTTATTAGTATGACTAGTTATTCTAAAATCACTTGAGGCAGTAATCCAATGACATGAAAAGTCACTTTTTTGAGGTAGGGTCTCATTCTAGCCCAGGCTAATCTGGAATTCACCATGCAGTCTCAGGATAGCCTCAAATTTGGCAATCCTCCTACTTCTGCCTCCGCCTCTGGAGTGTTGGGATTAATGGTGTACAGTACCATACCGGCTCAATTCATATTTATTCCTTATGTTTTGCTCTCTAAACCCTAAAACTCTTCTCTAGAAGCTAAATTAGGATCTGTGGGCTAGTCTTATGCTTCTTGGAATATGATTCCTTCATAAAAGCTAAGTCCAATTCCTGCCTCCTGCTCTTCTCAATAAACTTCCTCCTTTGTTGTAGCCCCTGCTCATGTTAGAAAATAGAATCTTTCCCTTGCTGAGAATGTTTCCCTCCTCTCAAACCTCAGGTACATGTTCTCAACAGCTGACTTCTAGCATTGAGGGCCTCACAGTCTCTGAGCATTAAGCATGGCTCACTGTCATCCTAGCTGAATCAGGCAGACAGCCTTGAGCTCAGTCAGTGCACACGTGGGAAATCCCAGCTGAGAGCCATTCCTGACCCCAAGAGCAGAGCAGATTCCTCATGGAATGAGCTGGTTGGTGAAAGGTGCACAGGCCAAGTTCCTCTTTGCTTTGGAGGTCTTAGACATGAAGCAGTGAAGTCTCCAAGAAGTGCTGTTGGACCATGCGAAGCTCCCAACTTGGCCAAGAATGCAGGCCTATCGTCAGCACAGTCTCTCAGGATCTAGACAGGGTCCCTTATCCCAGAATTGAGCAGAGCTCAGGGGTGTTGTGGAGACAAAGCTCACACCGGGAGACATTTTCTTCACAGGAAATCTGAAAGGGAGATGGGGGCTTAGGTGTTTCTTTCTCTCCCCATCGTCCAGAGACTGCCTACAGAGGCAGCCCTTCCTCTAGCTTCCTTCGTGGGGCCAGAATCTTCAGTTGATAGGAAGCTGCAGGACCTTGACTAGCTTTCTCTGCTTTCTCTCCTGCACCCTGCTCCTCTTAGCCCATTCATGTTAAACAGCTCTTGATAACTTGAACTTGAGCCTGTGACACTAGGAATGGTGCGTAATGGGGAATAGGCACTCTCTGACAGATTGTCTCCTCCTCAATGAACCCTGAAAGAGCAAGTGAACTCCAAGTCCATCTCTGCTCCTAGGCTGCTCCCTGGCAGGATGAACCAACCCTCAATTTGATATGCTGTATTTATTTATCTGTCTGCTTCTCTCTCTCTCTCTCTCTCTCTCTCTCATAAACACACAATTACTTTGAAATTTTTTCCAGATGTACTTACTAACTTACTAATCAGCTTTACATGTTTTTCTTTTTTCATTCTAGCTATACGTTCTCTTTTTGTTTGCTTGTTTTTGAGTTTTGTTTTTTAGAAAACAACTTTATTTCCTACACTTCAAAGAGAGCAGAAGGCATGCGGTCTTATCAAATTTCATTTAACAAGTCCTTTTGGGATTTTGATTGGAATTTTATGGATTGTATGGATCAAGTTAGAGGGGAGTCAGTATGTTTACAATCTTGAGTCTTCATACCCAGAAACTCTCCGAGACCTCCAGGGGAGACATTGTCTCTTGTCTCGCCTCCTGGAGCCCCTCATCTTCCCTGAGCCGCCAGACCTTTGTAGTAGCATGACCTATTTTCTCAGATAATTCATCCCTTCATCTCACACAGAGGTGGATTACACAGTTGAGCATTTGCTTTTGCTGAGAAATTGTGAACTTTATCTTGCTAACCTCAATAAACTCCAGAGAGATGGTTCTATCTTTTCCCCCTGTGTCTACATCTCATTCTCAGCATCTCCCTTAGCATTTCTGCGTCAGGAAGTTCAGTGTTTTTAATCTGGAGTAGATCAGTTTAGTGCCTCTTGTAGTCTAGACGTCCCCGAGAATCTGCTTGACCTGAAACACAACCCCTCAGCTGACTGTCTCATCACATTGTTCGGTGTCACTTCTGGGCATCTTGGATGAAGAGAAATCACATGGCGTTTGACGGAAATGCAAGCTATTGGTGATTCTATGCCAACTGCTCACCCCCTAAAGGCTCATGGCACTAGGTTTGACAACAGGTACCAGCGTATGACTCTGAAATCCAGTCTCAACTCTACAGAGTGTCTAGGGATTCCTAGCCATTTTTCATCTCTAATTCTGTCATACACACCAGCCTCCATGGCAGACTCATAGCTGGCTGACACCGAAAGCCTAGGGGTGAAGCAATAAGGCCCTAGAGCCCCTACTTAAATCCCTGTTAGGGACTGGGGAGATGGCTCAGTGGTTAAAGGTGCTTGCTTAGAAAGCCTGCTGGCTCAGGTTCATTTCCCCAGGACCCCTGTAAAGCCAGATGCACAAAGTGGCACATGTGTCTGGAGTTTGTAGTGGCAAGAGGCCATGGTGTGCCCATTCCCTCCCTCCTTTGTTCTCTCGCTCACTCTTTCACTTTCTCTTAAATATATATATTTTTAATCCCTCTCAGTGATAGCAATATCCATGTTTCATTGCCAATATGAAAGCCAAAAGGGCCAGAACTAAAGCTGTATGGGCTTCATTTCAGGTGTGCTTGCTAGGAAGCAAGAGCCTGACATGGCAAGGAGCTGTCCCCAAAGGCTGAATATACTTTCTTGGGGGAGGTTGGTTTTTCGAGGTAGGGTCTCACTCAAGCCCAGGCTGACCTGGAATTCACTCTGTTGTCCCAGGCTGGCCTGGAACTCACAGTGATCCTCCTACCTCTGCCTCTCAAGTGCTGGGATTAAAGGCATGTGCTTTTTGTTGTTGTTTGTTTTCTGGAGGTAGGGTCTCATTCTAACCCATGGTAATCCTTCTACCTCTGCTTCCTGAGTGCTGGGATTAAAGGCCTGTGCCATCATACCTGGCAACTGAATATACTTTAAAGCCAGGTATAGTGGCAATGCAAGGCGCATGCATGGACACACACACACCTACCTCCATCCCCAGATAGTCCACAGAGTCCTCAAAATCCAGACACCCTTGACCGATTGGCTCCTGCTTCTGCATCTTCTTGGTTCTCCCTGCATCATCTGTTTCCAGGCTCCTCTGTGGCCAAGTTAACACTAAAATATCCTGCCTTCATGGACATGGTAATATATACCTCTAAACCCAGCCCTAGACAGAGGCAGAGGTAGGAGGATCACTGTGAGTTCAAGGCCAGTTTGGGACTACAGAGTAACAGGTCAGCCTGGGCTAGAGGGCAACCCTACCTTGAAAAAAAAACAAAACAAAAGGAAATACCCAACCTGGTCTTGAATCTTCACCTGCTGATTATCCAGGAGATACAATTCAAGATGTATTTATCTGCAGAATTAACAACATGAGCAGAACATTGCTCTAACAGAAGACTATACATAAGGGATTCCTGGACGTTTGTGTTTCAAGAGAAATAATGGGGCTAGGCATGGCGGCACTGGTGATCCCAGCACTTGGGAGGCTGAGGCAGTATCACACAGCATGACATGGCAGAGGGAACCAATTTCAGGGACAGGAAATCTGCCACAGTGACTGAAAAACTCTGAGAACAAAAACACAGAGTTTAGCACCTGATTCCTTGAAATCCTCCTTCCAAAGAAGGCTATACACTGTGATGACCTGGCCCTGGTCAGTCCACGCCCAGCCTCCAGGTTGCTCAAGGCCCAGCCAGCCATCCAGTTTCACGTGTCTACATCTGAAATCAAAGTCTTGCAGGCAGAGGCATTGTCACAGTAACTGCAACATCCCACAAGAATTTGGGAGTTAAAGAGAGCCAAACCTGGGCCTTTTCCAAAGCTTGCAAGTCTGAGCTTTTTGAGAACCACATTTGATCCTTCCGAAGTGTTGAGTGCAGATGTTTGTCTTGTGCCTACTTGGTGGCTCTAGGGGACTCTGCGGCGGGGAGAGGGGTTCCTGGTGGCCCACTGTGGTGACAGGTGCATCTTTCCTTGGAAGAAGATAAAGACCTGCCATAAGCCACAAACCCCAGAGTTGGCCTTTACCCCAAGCCACACTCTGAACACTGGCCAGAGAAGGAAAAAAGGGAGTCAGGTCCCAGGAGGCTGCAGGGAAGGACTGAGCTGGGAGGAAAAGAGGCACAAGTATTCTCTCACTTTTAGTCTTTTCTTGACAGTTCACACATTCTTGCCCTGGCCCTGCCTTCTCTCTTTTATTTCTACATTTTTCCTTTATAGGCATTATTTTGAGATGATGTCCTCCCTTTTCATATACTTATAAACACATATACATGTATACATGTTTGCATATATATATATATATATATATATATATATATATATATATATATATATATATATATATATATTTACAGCAGAAGCTGTGTGTGAATGGCACACACTTGGAATCCCAGCTCTCAATAGGCTAAAAGAGTTTGATCAAGAGTTTAAGGCCAGTTTGGTATATATAGCAACTTTGAGCCCAACCTGGACTTCATAGCCAGACTCTGCCTTAAAAAAAAAAGCCAAGTAACTTTGTTTCAAGACACCTAGAATTATCTGTGGATACAATAGTAAACTGCATGCCATTTCCTTCACCATCATCATCATCATCAAATAACCACTTACTAAGTCTTTTATATAGGTAGCACTAATCTTTGCAGTAGTAAAGAAGATTTACTGGTACCTGTACCTGTTGTCAAACCTAGGCCCATGAGCTTTTAGGATGGGCAGTTGGCAGTAGGTAGCATTTAATCTTTGTGAATCTTCTCAGCCTCCCTGTGAGGCCAATATTCCCCAGCTGAGCATTGAAAAGACTAGACCTGCAGTGGAGTAGCCTGTTCCAGGTCTCCCATTGTTCCTAAGAGGAGCCTGACTTTGCAGAGAGCCTGGAACATTGCCATGCTTCATTTTTCTTCCTCAATGAACAGAAAGGAAGCCCAAAAGGCACCTGGCAGTCCCTGCGGTCCAAAGCTTTGAAGCACAATTGTAAGGAATGTTTGTACCATGTCTTTTCCATGGGTCTTGGGCCTTCCTCCAAGTGACCCAGGACCACTGGGATATGATGCTTGGGCCATGGGGATACAGAGGAGGGAAGAAGGCCAGGAAGTTGGGTCTTAGTCCCTTAGAAAACCTTTACATTGTTTTGGCTGTGTGGTCCCTGAGAGGCATCTGAATCCCGCCTCCTTCCTCCAAATTCTTTGGGGCTACAGAAATAAGGCTTTCCCTGAGACATAGGGTTATTCCTCATTGACACCACTCTGGCCTTAGCTTCAAAGAACTTGAAGAAGCCCAGAGCAGAGTCAGTTTTCTACCTGGAGGCCAAGGGTCTGACAGACCCCCCCCCCCAGCCCA
>PVHP010013269.1:19431-41057 GCA_004024765.1 Zapus hudsonius | reverse complement strand
CATGGTGGCATAACCAGCTGATCACATCATAGTCATAGCCAGGAAGCAGAAGGCAGGTAGAAAGTGGGACCAAGCTATAAAACCTCAAAGTCATCTCCTAGTGACTTCCAGCAAAGCTCCCCTTCTAAAGGTCCTACAACTTTCTCAAACATTGTCACTAGATGGGGAGCAAGGGTTCAAACACATGAGCCAAGAGGGGCCATTTCACATTCAGCCAACACAGATGCATTTCACAGGCACCGTCCACTGTGGTCCGCAGAAGTGTTTTCACACATGTGGAGGAGGGGAAGGGTGTCTGTGACTGGACTTCATCTGGATATCTGGGCATAGAATATGTACAGTTTGCAGTCAGACTTGCATGAGAGGTCTTAGGAAATTATCTCAGGCTTCTTGTCCTCCAACCTCTCATTAAAGGGTTCCAGTGCTGAGCATGCTTCTGCTGGATGAGGCACAAATGGCTTCTTGTTCCATTCTCAGCTAAGACCCATGTCCTCAAAGACCTCCCAGGCCACTCTGCTCCACCACAGGGACACGTGACCGTGACCTCAGAGCATTAACACCCCTAAGACCTTTCCTCCTGGCAAGCGCCTCTCAGGGGCAGAAGTCAGCCCATTTATACCACCAAAAGCCTCATTGGGGCAATTTCTTCAGAATCAAGAAACTATGCTAAAGGACTATTTCCTGTCAGATAGAAACTGGTCAGAGCTTAAAGAAGTTTTTTTAAAAGTTGATGAAAGAAATAATGCATAATAAAATTCCAAATATAAATATATATACCCAAACTCTATTTTGTTCACCATTTAATTTCATTCATCTTGACAGAGATGATCAGTGTCACAGTGTGGTGAAAATACTGAAAAATATGCAAATTATGTGTGTATGCTGTGTATATGATCAAAGTATATTATGTCTATACATAACAATGTGGCTCAGTGGCAGAGCTTATTATTGAGAAGGAATGTATAATGAATCCATGAGTTAGCAAATATTTGCTATGCAAATCAGTTATAATAGTGAATGCTAGGAACACTGCGACACTTAAGCAAGTAGGAAACCAAAACCATGACCCCAAGTTCCATGAAACTTCCGGTCAGAGAACACTATACATAATAGACTCTCTGCAGTGGAAAGCTACACTGAAGAACATTCTAGAGCTGGGGAGATGGCTCAGTGGGTAAAGTGCTTACTGTGCGATGATTCCCCAGAACCTGGATATAGTAGTGGGCCTCTGTAATCTCAGCCCTCCCACGATGAGATGGAAGGCCAAATCGGAAAATTCTGGAAGCTTACGAGCCAGCTAGTCTGATATTAGCAGAACTGAACAAGGAAGAGACCCTGCCTCAAACAAGGTGTATAGTGACCCCCGCATGTATCCACACTCACACGCACAAGCACATGTCACACACACACATACACAAAGATAAAAAGTAAAAGAGAACCTTCTAGTGCTTGACTAATAGAAAGGGTATGACTTACTCAGGGGCTGGATGTGGGAGACGAAGGGTGTGATGGTAAGGGGACTTCTCTAACAGGACTCTCTACTGATAATCCTTAATTCCCCTGAGCTTTTAGCAGCCCTCCAGTGACACCTTGGTCAGTGCCCTTTCTACTCTACAATGTGATCTTAGACTTCAATATATTTCTTTATTTGTAAGAGAGAAGACAGACAGACAGACAGACAGAGAATTGTTGCACTAGGTCCTCTTGCCCTCTTGCTGTTATAAACAAACTCCAGACACATCCGCCACTTTGTGCATCTGGCTTTATGTGGGTACCAGCTATTGTAACCAGGCCATCAGGCTTTGCAAGCAAGTACCTTTAACCACTGAGCCATCTCTCCAACCCCTCAGAACTCAATTAATAGTATACACATAAATGACTGATCTAGAAAGACTATAAACACTGCAATGTTTATCTTCAGCCTCTCCTTCCTTCTGCTGGGAGATATATGGTCCCTTGTCAAAAGCATACTTCCATTTATTCAGTACATTCTTATTGAGCAACTGTTACATGCTAGGCACTCTCCTAGGGCTGGGACACAGTGAGGTATAAATATACTTCCTATTCCCGTGGAAATGTTCAGGTCTTGTGTTTATAAAATCAGTGCTAGTACTCTGCCCATCTTAGAGACTTACAGTATTAACACTGTACTCTTTTGATATAGGTACTAGTCTAGGATAGAATGGTCTTTCACTCTGCAGAGGTTTACAACACGGGCTTGTATGGAGAGGGGAAACTAAATACGGTCTCGGTAACAAAGAAGACATTCAACAATCCTTGACTGACTTAATGGGGAGGATACTGTCCTACCTCCAGAGGCCCTGTAGTGGGTAAGGTGGATGAGACAGAGTTGATGATGGTTCTGTCTTCAGGGAAGTTGTTGTATTCCATTAGGGGCCTGAGACAGAGATCTGTAATGTTAATATTAAGTTCCCATAGGGACTGGAGACTTTCTCTTTAAGGGAGAAATCAAGGTGTGATAAAGCTCATTCATTTTTACCTGGGTTGATTATGTGCAAAACCTGGTGCTGTTGTAAACTATGGCAGGGACTCCAACGAGGCAGTATTAAAATATAGAAGTGTCCCTTTTACAGGGGAGCCTCCTCTTGGTCTTTAACGACCCTCCAAACTGTGGATGATGTGCATGTTAGTATGTTGTGAGTCTTGGAGTTTTACCCATTGTTGTAGTCAGCTTTCTAGTTGCTGTGCAGAAAGAACCCAAACAAAAGTGGCCTGTGGAGGAATGGGTTTATTTGGTTTACAGACTCGAGGGGAGACTCCATCATGGCAGGGAAAACGATGGCATGAGCAGAGGGTGGAAATCACCTCCACCACAGCACTGGAAACAGCGGCAGGAAGATGTGCCAAATACTGACAAGGGGAAGCTTGCTTATAATCCCCATAAGCCCACCCCCAATAACACAGCTCCAGTGAGGTTGTAAAATCCAAACTGCCATCAGCTGAGGATCGATTACCCAGAACACATTAATTTGTTTGTGGGGGGGGGACACCTGGATCAAACCATGACACCTGTTTATCTTCTGTCTGTTCAATAATGAGAAATATGGTCTGCTTTGAATAGGGAGATGGAAAGATGGGCTCAGAAGGGTCCTTGGAGGTCGCCATGATATTTTCAGTGTCTATTTTAGTTGAGGGTACTGAGGAGTGGAAAATAGACCCCCCCTTAAGTCTGAACAGCTTTAAAAATGGAACTTAATTAGCTAAAATGCAAGCTGAAAGAAATAAGAAAGAGATATCTCTGTTTTTCCAAGTCTTTCCTCTTTGCCTACACCTGTCCCCACTTCACAGAACACCTCCACCCACCTGCCCTTGCAACATAGCAGGCTGGGCACCTCGCCAGATTTTCTTAGATGAAATTACGGCTGCCAGGTCGGTCCACCCACCAGTATTCCTCTGGCCAGAGGCCTCCCCCCTCCTCTCCTGGGAGAGACAAAGGGCTCCTGTGACTCAAGCAGAGTCACAGAACCAATCCTCTTTCTAGCAACGCTGGCCAGGCGAGGGAGCATCTCCTGGTGTGAACATTGCCCAGCTTGAAGTATAGTAAAAACATGGTTTCCACTCTGTCCTTAGGCAACCCTCCAGAGCCACATGCTTCTTTTAGTGAAACTATTCCACAGGAGAATCCACATTTGTAAAACACTTTCCCTGCTCGGGTCGGTGTGAGCTGTTCTGTGCATGGATCTTCCTCAGATTCTCAAAGGAGGAGCTCATAACCTAGTATCCCAGACCAAGTGAAAGATCATGGAGAATTTGGACAATTTGTTCAGTCTCATAACTAAGAGGCTGGGACAAGATTCATGTGCAGAACAGGTTGGTGCTGAGCCTCTCATTTGATCTAGCATGTTACTAGAGTTAAATTAGTGGGTCCCGCTTCTACCTGGTCAAGACAGGTAAGAAACATGGCTTTCTGCCTCTCTTTGTCCCCAAGCATCCTTAGCTTGCTCTCAAAATCCTGTTTACTTTGTACATTGGACTGGTTTGGGATGGGATGGGTAGGGGACAGTGAGAACAAACTTTTGGTTTTGCCAAGATGTCTGAGCCACCTGACCTGTGTTCTTTCCAGTCTTTGCACCTCAATCCCCTTTATGTTAAAAGATACAAACTTTAGAGGTTAAGTTCACAGACATGGGCAGATGGCTCCGTTCAACCTCACCTCTGTGCTCACAATTTATGGTGCCCTGAACAATTTTCTTGAACTTTCTGTGCGTTTGGCTGTGGGGAAGGCGAGGGAAGTCACATGAAGAACAAACAGTACCTTACCAGGAATAAGTGTTATTACTCCTTGGTCTAAAAGTTTCTGAAATCATGTAGAAAATAATACGGTTAGAATGTAAGCTGAAAACTTCTTATTCATTTTTCTTTTTTTGTCTGAGAGAGAGAGAGGGAAAGAGAGAAGAGATAGCAAGTAGAGGTATAAGTAGATCACAGTGGTTATTGGGTGTCATTTTTTCTCTTCTGTGTATGTAACACATAAAACTTCCTGATACATTAAAAATACAGCCCTTTTTGTTATCTGGGTAGAAAATAACACACATATAGAGTGGTGGTTTATTTTGCCTCCAGACATCCAAATAAGGCAATCCTCTAGCACATCAACAACAAAGGATGACCTTGACATTGTGAGCACAACAATAGTACCAGTGAACCAGCCAGTGCCTCCTCAACCCCAGACCTAAATGATCAACTTAGTCAAGACCGAAAGGGTGAGGGCTGTGCCTATGTGTGAGGACTGTATTGGCCTTCATTCATCCCTGTGTGGTGCCTGCTTGGTACAACCTGGATCTTCTTGCATCTAATCTGATGTTTAGGACTTTTATGCTCTAACAATTGAATAAGACATGGAAAAACCATAGTGAAAGTCTTGATTTATTAAAAGTGGAAGTGGGGCTGGAAAGTTGGCTAAGCGGTTAAGGCATTTGCCTGCAAAGCAGAAGGACCTGAATTGGATTTTCCAGTGCCCATGTAAAGCCAGATAGATGCACAAGGTGGCTCATATGTCTGGAGGCCATTTGCAGTGGCTGGAGGACCTGATGTGCCCATTTTCTTTCTCTCTTGCCTCTTTCTGTCTCCCTCAAATAAGTAAATATATTTAACCCTCATCAGTACTCCACAGCAAGTAGGTTCAAACCCCCATTTTCTCAATTGAAGATGTTCTAATTATAAAAGGGGAGGGATTTTCTGAAAGAATGGACCTTTAGTGACTTCTGTAGGTAACTGGCATCTTCAGGTTCTGTCAAGTTTAACATCTCATGATTTGCTGTTATAACCCTACGTGCGCAAAGCAGTCCTCCCCTCCTGCCTCAGACTGCTCTGTGAAAATCCAGAGGATCTTAAGCTAGGCATCATATTTGTGACATCAAGAAGAAATGTAAAAATTAATTGCAGTAATTTAATCAAATATATCTAAAATATTTCACTGTGCTCACCATCAAAATTGCTTATGACCTTTGCATTCTATAATTAAAGTGTTGAAAGTTGACATGTATGTTCCAGTGAGGACAAATGTCAAACAAGCTAGTCTTATTTCCAGGGCTCAGAAGATACCATGGCTAGTGTTTCTAGTACTGGCTGACCTAGACCTTAAGATGCTCAGCTTCCGAGTGCCTGAGTGGAGGGAGAGGAAGGGAAATTATTGTTCTTAGGAGCTGGAGGGGAAGTGGAGCTCTCCCACCCCGACTTGGTGTCACTGGGCTCTCAGCAGCATATATGACTACTAGGCACACTTTCTTTTGCTGAGGCATGTACATAGATACCTGTGCCTGGCCTGCCTCTGGGGACTCTCCTATCACACCTGCCATTACCATATCCGTGGGGGATATGGGAGTTGAGACTGGAGCCAAATTCTGGTTCTGGTGGTGAAAATAAAATGCATACACTCTGCGTGCTTCAGACAACCAGTTTACATTATAAAGGTGTTCACAAAGTTTTTGTCCTGTGGAGTTAGGACCCTGGAATTCATTTCCTCTCTCCTGGGAGAGTGACGTCAGAAAGGGAAACAAAGGGAGTCATTTCAGTGGAGTGGCTTCCTACCTGGCTCTCCTGACCGAGGAGGCCCACTTGTCCGGCTTCTTGCTCGCCCTTCCCATGGCCTCTTTCCCACTTCTGAGGGAGCTGGAGTCAGCTTCTGTTCATCTCCCTGAATGCAAAGGCAACCACACTTGAGCGGCAGGAGGGGAGGGATGTGGCCTACAGGGGACCCAAGTCTCCAGTGGTCATTGTGTTTGACATGGTGTTGCATGTCTCCATGCTCTAACATGCTTAGAGAGATCTTAGATCTCTTCACTTCCTCAATCACGGAATTTGGGGAGAGCTGACTCCAGGTCTGTCCTTTGGCCCTTGAATATTTGGTTTGGGTTCAGAATGTGCCTCGGAACCCAGGGTCTAGAACCCCATGCCTACAGAATCTCTCATCAGTATTCCCTACTGATTCTATGCACATCAACAAACATTCATACGATTATAAGGCTTCTAATAAGGCTTCCTAAACCGGGCGTGGTGGTGCACGCCTTTAATCCCAGCACTCGGGAGGCAGAGGTAGGAGGATCACTGTGAGTTTGAGGCCACCCTGAGACTACAGAGTGAGTTCCAGGTCAGCCTGGACTAGAGGGAGACCCTACCTCGAAAAAAAAAATAAGGCTTCCTAGTGCCATGGAAGACACTTGTGTTAGATCAGTTAGAACTCTCACCTAAGACCTAACACAGAATTCTGATTCTAAAATATCAGCATGATCTTAGTGGGTTTATTAAGCACCTAACCTTGGCATCCATACTCAGATTTTCAGTTCAATCCTTACCACTCTCCCTCATGGATAGGCCTGAGGACTTCCTCTAGTAGAGATACCTTTTTTCATTATTAATTAGGAACTTTATTCTATCCCCCTATATCCCCTCTTCCCTGCCCCCATTCCACTGAGGGCCCTCCTCAGTGGGGTTACTGGTATTCACTGTCTAAATGACTTGGCTGCTGTCAAGCACTGTTAATGGTGCTTATTCCCTTTCATCCATGCAATTCTCACTGCAGGTTGAAGAATCTTTTTTTTACAGATGGCAGCCAAGATCCATGAATACAAGATGGCTGACCGCTTAGCACGAGAGGAGGCACCTCTAGCACCTCTGTGCCCAGGAGACATCACAGAGGAAATAGTGCTGCTCTCACTGCTACCAGGCAACCTGTGCCAGGGAGATAAGGACACTGAAAACTCACCAATAGAGATTCTCAATCAGCGAATTAAACCATCCTTGGGGTTCATACCTTTGATTTAGTGCAATCCTTAGCATCCTCGATGGTGTCTCTGCTCCATGCTATCTCTACTCCAGGAGTCAGTTTCCCATGAGACAAAGGTCTGAGAGGCAAGGTCATTAACC
Source organism: Zapus hudsonius (assembly GCA_004024765.1). Lineage (NCBI taxonomy): Eukaryota > Metazoa > Chordata > Mammalia > Rodentia > Dipodidae > Zapus > Zapus hudsonius. Next base: position 33,671 of record PVHP010013269.1, on the reverse strand, counting down.
AAGGTCATACAAGCACAATGAAACTTCAGAAAGATGAGGGCTTTTAACTTATAATATCCCTGGATGTAGACATTTTAATACAGATGGACTAATGTAAGAGGTTAGAGTAGGCCTTCAGAATCAGCTCAGGCCCATTGCTTTCCTCCTTGGCTATGCCAAGCTACCCAGGATGCCTCACTCAGAACTAAGGTCAAAGGCAGATAGGACACTGACACTTAGTGGAAAAAGAGGTGTGGAGAGGTGTGTGTGTGTGGGGGGGGGAAGAGATTCAGATCTGGCCCTGCTCTCGGTTCTTCCCCATTCTGCAAGAGTTTCTAGAACTTCTATTCTCTGTCCTCAAAGGACAGAACCTTTAGATGACCCTGAGCCATTTCTGACTTAAGCCAGCTGTACCATTTCTGATGTGAACTCAGAACACAGTCTTAGGTTCCTATTTGCCTTATTAGACACTCCACCCTGGGTTCTCCTGAGGAGGACTGGGGGTGTTGGTGGGATTCAGCTGTGCTCCTGAGCTTCCCCACTTCCACAGGACCCTGTGGCCAATTTGGGTAGATGCCTTGTATCCAAGTCAGTAAGGTCAAGGTGACCTAGAAGGCCTTGTGGCCAAACAAATTGGATGAGGTTCCAGAGGGCCAAAGTTGGCCTTGATTGGGGAGCCGAAAACACGCAGTGATGAGAAACTTCCAGTCTCCCCAAGGCACGTCACCATGGTCAAAAGTCCCACAGGTGCTGGGCCTTCAGGGAGCCGTAAAAGGGTCAGAGTAAATGTTCTTAAGCCAACACCAGCAAAGGAAAGTTTCCAGCCTGGAAAACGTTCCTACTGCAGTTTCTAGGTGGTGGCCTGAACAACCCAAACCACTGAATGGATGATCTGTTCACCCTGTCTACATGCTTGCCCTCTGGATATTCTTTAGCCCCTTCTGAAGCCATCCATGTTGGGCTCCAGGCTGTGTCTCTCCTTGCTTCTCTTCCTTTCCATCCTTTGGCCATTTGGCAGACCTCAGTCATGCTTCCTGGACACCAGCAGGCTCTGCCTCTACCCAAAATGTCATTCCTCCTATGTGAGGAGTGGCACCTTAAAGATAAGCTAGTGGTTAGTGGTTAAGTTCTATACCATCCCAGTTCTGGCCCAGGCCTGGCTCCATTCAAGAACCCATTTTTTTTCCTAACCAAAGAGCAAAGGAAATGTCAGTTTTCAAAATTTTATTTCAGTTTTCAAAATGTTATTGAGATGTTGGGGAGAAACAGCCAACATATACATTCCTCATTTCATCGCGACTGGTATACCCTCTCTCCATAGGCGCTTTTGCTCTGGCTTTGGTCTGTCTCCAGGTCTCTTTGGCAGTCCTCCTTCTGGTGAACAGCTGCCTGGTGCTGCTTGAAGTCCACCAGGGCAGAGCTCGCTGGCAAGTCACACGTGGGAACGGTAGCCGCGACTTGCTGTGGGAAGACAGGTTTATAGCAGTCAGAACCTCAGCCACGCCATGCGTGCCCAGCAGGCACTGGCTGAGACTTCTGCCCATGACGGAGGGCAGGGGGAACATGCTCTCCTGGACATCCCTTCACTCACCATCATCGCACCGTTTCCTACTCTTCAGGCTGCCCTTCCGGTATTTTCTTTTGGTACCCCCTCTCTTGACACCCCTGTGGGGAGATCGGTTCTTGCCTCTCCTTATGCCATGACTCTTTAGTTTGCGGCTGGTCGACATGGTAATTTCTGCCAGAATGAGGGGCTTTGCAAGGCGGGGAGGCCAGGAGTCTGGATATTTAAAGCCTTGGCTATTATGACTACAGAGGGGTGTGGCTGGGCATCTGGGCGGGGTTCTCTTGTGATGTCAGGGGCCTTTGCCACAGCTTGTCAGACACATGAAATAAGGTGGCCCCATCAGTGCAACTCAAGTCTGTTTCTTAATGTTGAGGCCCTTTAGAGGTTAAGGAAGGCTTTCCAGACAGGTAATCAACAAATCAATACCACCCTTTATGCTAGGCCTGGGGAGGGTTTTACTAGTGGTCACTAAAATATGTTGTCTCCTGACTGTAAAACCTGTAAAAGTAAATGTGTGTGTGTAAGTCTCCTTCAGCATCTATAGGCAACAAATGTATTTCCCTAAACACTTGACTAGGGGATTTCTATTCAATGTGACCAAAACAGAAACACTCTCTCACGGTTTTTCAGTCTTCACACTTTTGCCACCAGGGGCGGGTGCGTCTTGTGTGTTTTAGGATACTCTGCAGGACCCCTGGCTTCTACCTGCTAGAAACCAATCCTGCCTCTGCAGATGTGACAGCCAAGTAACTCCAAACAGCAATACCTCTACTTTGGAGAAATCACCCTGAGAAACACTGGCCTGACAAAAACATTCAGTGGCAACTTTTTTTTTCTTCCCTAGGCTATGCTGTGAATACATAGGCACGATTCACTAATCAGGTAACTATACAAATCAAGTACTAATGGCTTAAGGCATCACATTGGCTGGTGAGGGCAGGGAGGGCTTTACAACATGGCACTGGATGAGGAGGAGAGTGAAGCAGATACCCAAGTATCCTCAAGTCCAAGAGGAATCCCCAGACATGATGCTAGAGGCCGCTGAGTGGGTGAGTAGGGAACCTGGTGACTAGAGAGAGAGAGGCACCGTTTATAGCAGTGGTTCAAGGAGAGAAGGATTTCCTAATGGCTTAGACATGGGCCAGCGGGGGTATGGCCTGAGATGTGGAGAGCTGGACCAGGGGAAACGTCTCAGGAATGAGCTGGATGTGGGAGGTGAAGGCAGAGGTGTCAAGTGTGACTTGGGTTCCTGTGTAACCCAGCTCAGCTCTCAGGTTGCTTTGGGACTCACTGGGGTCGAATAGGCTTCTGCTGTGTTGGGTTTGAAGTGCTTTTGTAATTTACAAACAAATCAAGTTATGATTGTGAGATATATGAGTCAGGAGGCTTTGTCATCCAGCTTCTTCTTTATAACCTATAAAGTTCCATGGAACCAATATCTATAGACCCTGAGAGCATGCCTTCTCTCTGTCCCTCTGTTTTCTCCACTGCTAGTATCTTCTTTCAAGAACTGAACAACTTTTGGCAAAAGTTAGTTAAGTAGAAGAGCGAACGCCCTTCAGACCACACTCCCTGCATTTGTGACGTCTATAGGTAAGGCGACAAGTCATGTTTTAAGTATCAGATTTGTTGAATGGCTGACACCAATTGTTAGTCTCACTTTGCTGTTTCCCCAGATGACCTCTCAGGAGGCCTTCTCTTGGTGGCTTTTACTCACACCAAGAAGAAGGAGCCCCGTAAAGCATGTTGCTGGCTTTGACTTCTTTGCATCTCAGGAACTTTTTGGTCCATTCGAGCCACTGTAGTTGTTCCTCCTATGAGAGCAGAAGCCTCCATGAAAGCAAAAATTTAGCCATTCTGCTCACCACTGTTTAGTTCCCAGTGTCAAATGGTCCTGCCACAGAAAGGACCTCATTTAATCTATGTGGAATATATTTGATAAATAAACAAAATTTTATTTACTTTTTAGAGAGTAAATTTCTGGCTTTCATGAAGAGGAGCTATGAGCTTCTTCCCTCTTGAAGCTCCAAGTTATCCTGCTGGAAACAGGTGGATGGGGCTGACCACATGGTGTCTTTATGTCCTCATACGACAGCCACGGGCACATTCTAGACTTTGGAATATTATGGGATAGAATCTAACACAATCAAATGGACTTTGTAAGATTGGAAACATTTCTAGGCTCCTTGCTCTGTGCTTGTCAGAGGAACTGGCCCTTGAGACATTTCCTGGATGCTCTTGGAGGTAGGATACTATTTCTCTCCCCAGTCCTGTCCACCTCCTCAAAACCTGCTCTGCCCAGGAGAAGCTGAGATCACAGGGAAGAGGGCAGCTGGGTTTCAGAGCTGATGAAGAAATGAACGAAAAGGTCTTCATACCTAACTTGAGCTGCAGAATGCCCGGGTGGGAAGGGGAGCACAGGCCAGGCAAGGTGGGGGGATGGGGACCTGTTTGGGTTGGTTCTGTGTCAGATCTCCTGGGGCCAGGACAGAGCAGGCTTGAGCACTGGTTACTATTGCTTGCCCTGTCGCTCTTTTTCTTTCTGCCCCCAGTGTTGTGTGAGTCAAGGTCGATTTAGAAGGAATCTAGTGAGCTCACTCCTGGCCCTTTGCAGGCCCAGAGGGAGGCCTTCCCTTGAGAACCAAATGGTACCCCAGTTTGCTCACTGTCTCCTCACCTCTGCTTCTTTTTATATTTGTATGTGGAGCCAAACACAGAGAGTACCCCTAACTACTTCAAATAACCAAGCAGAGGAGGCCTGGTAGACCTGTTTCCTCTATTGTGGCTTACTCAATGGGACTCAGTTTTCTGATGGATGAAAAGAAATGGATATTCTCTGATAGTTGTTAGTGGTGGAGAGAGAGAGAGAGAAGAGAGTGAGGGAGAGGGAGAGGAGAGAGAGAAGAAAGAGGGAGAAGAGAGAGAGAGAGACAGAGAGATTCTTGGCCTTTACATAGAGGAGCTCTGTGTTGTCTTACTGGACACAGGTGGACAGTCTACATGGATCATCTTCCAGCAGCTGGGCCAAGATCACACTGCAGGGAAGGGCATGGAGGCCACTTCTCTTCCATTGGCCCTGCTTTGAGCAAGGGCAGGCTCAGGAAGTTACTATTTTGGAAGTCAGGTCTCTAGTTGGAGCCTATCTCAGCTGTCCAATTCAAAGCCACCCAATAATTTTTCTGGGAAGTTCAATAGGCATCTTTACAGGGATGGGTCTGCCCAGCAGGCTGGGGTTTTGAGTTTATTAAGGAGAATGGAAAAGCTGCTGACAGCCCTTACACACATTATGACTCAGTCTGAATCCCTCTCTGAAACCTAAGTCCCTCCAGATGGTGACCTCGGCTGGGGAGTGGGGACCTCCTACCCTGTTCACATGAACACCACACCCTGTCTTCTCTGCTGTGGCTCTTGTTCAGATAGGCAAAGGGCGTTGGGACAGGCTGGAGAAGGAGAAAGTGTCTGAGAGTGGAGCCCCTCCCTCACCAAGGAACAGAGTTCTCTGAGCCCAGAACATGTTGTCTGGTATCTTTGGTGAGGAATCAAGAGAGCTCAGAGGCCCAGGCTGAGGAATGGCTTCCTCTCACCTCTACCATCTAGCGATGGGAAACACAGGGCCCACCTTCATTCTGTAAACGACCTGTTTGCCTAAAGCTCTTTAAGTGTTCTTTTCTATTTTCCTGCCTGGCTCTTCTCCCGTTCTTTCTACACAATTGTTTCTCCATAAACATTTTCTATTTTTTTCAAGGACATTGATGTTGGGCAGCTTATCAAGAGTGGTGGCTGTGGGAGACCCAAGTGTGGGAGTCTTGCCATGCTTGGCGATGCCCAAGCTTGTCTGAGAGGGCTGTACCAAGGCAGTGGCAGAGCCAGGACTGACTCAGCCTTGCTGCTCCTCAGACCACTGTTCCACATTGTCTTCTACTTTGTTTGAAAGTTTGTCTGGACTCTCCTCTGCTTTTTCTCTCGCACGAGTCTTGTTAAGATCAAAGTGAAGCCACGGAACTGAACTGGGGAAAGTGGGGCATTCTTACAGGGAGGATGTGAATTTGGAGCTTTTCTGGAAAAATTAAAAGTTTATGTGAACTTCTGAAAGTTAGTTGACTATTTTCTTCCCTTTGCCTTCCCAAAAAGACATTGCTAACAAGACCTCATGGTATGGTTGTGTGCAGAGAGATTCTGAATTGTATGCTTCACATTAACCACTGCCTGGCTCTACTAACGTTAGTTCCCATTTATACCATAGTAAAGAATATTTATACCATAGAAAAGAAGGCATAACTTCCTAAAATACACTGGGGCTACAGTTTTACAAGCAAAAGTTAGGCTGCATGCTAGGGTGTGAATCAGGGTTATCTGGCTTCATGTGATCTTCAGGAAGGAATGTGCTTTAATCCATTTGCCAACTGGAAATTTGAGTGGAGGGCTATGAGAACATTCTCATAATTCATAGGCTTAGGAGGAGGGTAACTTGGGCAAAGTCACAAATTAGAGGACAAGTCAGATCTCATGTCCAGAGCTCCTCAGCCTTTTTGCCGCTGTGCCATGATGCACTACAGTTGAAATTTCTTACTACTTTAAAAAGATGCTTTCTCCCCTTTGCATTTTCTCTGCTCTCCTCCATGTCCCTAAAACTATTTGGTGAGGTCCTTGTCCTCTAGAATTCATCCGAGGGACAATCGCTATCTTTGAGTGCCACTAAGAAGGAAAGGCCAGGCTGAGGCTGTGCTGTGTGGGGGCTGAAACCTTCATAATCGATCACCTCAGAGCATTGTGACAACCGTGGTGCCTGGGCCAAGGAGACTGCAAAGGGTCATGTGGTGCTTGACAACAGGATGGGGCCACAAAATGTGTCCTTCGGTGATTTCTGTCAGCGTGTGAATATCACAGGGTATTTCAAACCAAAATGGGTTTATACTCTTTAAGGGGCCACTGTTGTGTATGTAGCTCACCATTGACTCAAAACATCCTCATCAGGGATGTGTGTGTGTGTGTGTGTGTGTGTGTGTGTGTAGGTCAGACGACAACTTTTGGGTGTTGGTTTTAGCCTTCGAACTCCATTGGAGGCAGAGTCTTCATTTTTTTCTGCTCCATTTGCCAGGCTAGCTGGTACGTGAGTTTCCTTCTCCTCCACAGGCTACTGAAAGTACAGAAGCCCACCACAACTTTTGATCATTATGTGGGGTCTACTGAACTCAGGTGGAGTGTCTTTTTCCACGGAGCCATCTCCTCAGCCTGCTTGCCGAGTCTTTATCTCCTCGGCTCAGTGCTCATCAGTTGAGGGTGAAGGGAGGAGATGGGCTGAAAGTCCTGTTTTGCTTGGTGACTACTGAAAGATGTGGCTGACAAGAAGAAGCTTACCTGGTGAATCACCTCTCATTCCAGTGCTCTTCTGGAAGAATCTGTGTATTTGAAGTTCTCAAAAAGTAAGCTCAGTGTATTTCAGCTAAAGAAAGGGAGCCAAGTAACCTGGCTCTCTTCTAGTCCTAGAATTCAGCCCAAAGTACAAAGTTTAGTGTCACTTCCCCCATCGCTCATCCTTGTGCTGGCAGAACACAGGCCTTCACTCTTCATCTCCAGACACGTTTGAATGTTGCAGTCATCAGGTTTAATCGGCAGGAGAGTGCTGATATTAGGCAACCTGCTTTTCTCATCGGAGAAATGTGGGATGTGGAGGGTCCTGTCAGGTTTGGATGGGGACTCTGCCACCATGAGGAGATGTTTCCTTGGTGGTCCACTCTCCTGCCATAGTAACATTGATAATCTCTTTACACCGTAAAGTAGGATAAACAAAACTCAGCTGAAGCAGTCTCCTGGTGAAGGTAGAAGAGTCTAGAAGCATCTTTGGGTAGGTACACAAGATATTCCCATAAGAGTTGCTATCCTTTTAGCTGTAGTTTGGCCTACCCCATCAGCTACTTCTCATGACATATACGTCAGGCGAAAACTCATGTCTTCCCAGAAACGGCTACACTTCATAGGGCACGATGAATCTGTTGGCCTCCTGTGCACAGTGAAGATTGCTAAACCCGAGAGGGGTCCCTCTGAGCATCCTGAACGAGTTTCATGCCTACGGCACTCACACACCTTGTCTCCCTCCACAGCTGTGCACATACATGGAGTTCATAGACCACTTTTATTGCCTTTGTTTCTTCCTCTCTCCTCTTCCATGCCTCTGTTGCTCTCCCTTGGGTGTAAAGTTTAACAATGAACTGACAAGAGAACTATAGAATTCTCTGTTCTAGAAAAGTTTCCATTTGCCCAGTAATTGTGCAAACTTGGCTTCATAGCAGGTTGGAAAGGATTTGTCTCCCGGAGCCTCCTTGGCACCATGTACCAACCACCGTGCTTAGGCTTGAATCCCCGGTGGGTTCTCCCTCTCTTTTCTGGGACTTCTTGAGCCTGCCTTCTTTATGCTCACTTTTCTCTGGCCAAAAGTGGAAGCCCCTTGAAAAATCTTGGTTGCCTTCAGAATACATGGTTATGGAGGCTGCCTCCGCCTCAGCCTTTCTTGCTTTGCCAAGTGCTGCCTGGTGGAGCTTCCCAAAGCGAGGCTGATTGTAATTCTTCTATCGCAAAGAATGAGAAATTCTTCACTGTGTATAAGATGTAATGGTTTTCTCCACAGTTCAGTTTTCATGTCCCTCTTTTCGCCCCACATCCCCCTCTAGCCATGACTTAGGCTCTCCCTTGGACAGCCCCTGACTCTTGTAGCCATGTTGAGCTATTAAAAAAGTAAAAAGCATATGTTTTCATGGAAAGTTCAGTGATTTTTTTTTACAAAAATGTTTGTAGCATCTTCACTTATTAAAGTTCTATATATCCTTCAAAACTCAAAACCAAGGCCCAAATCTCTATGGATAACCTCTGCGATGAATTCCTAGAAGGCATTTTGGGGGGTTATATTATTCACTAGGTTCTGTCAAGATGTTTTTTTGTATACACATGTTTTGTGACTTCATCAGGCTTCTTGTGGTTGAAGCTGTATCTTTGTGGGGATCTGGGGGACAGAACAGGGATCGCAGATAAAATATTGACCTAGACCTTTAACTTCTACATTGCTGGGAGTGGAGAGAGGTAGGGGATGTCACAAAGGGGCACATGGGAGTTTTTACTTTGATTTGTGGTTATATGTCCATGGGTGTAACCCAATGTCAAAATTTCCCAAATTGTACAGTTCAAATATGGCAGCTTGAGGTATGTCACCTATACCTCAGGAAGTTCACTAGAAAATTCTACATTGTTTAAGTCCTTGCTCAAGCGCTTTCTAGAAATAAGACATTGAACTGGATATACATGCCTAAATGTTCTGGTAGACAAGAGCTTTAAAAATGTTAGTCTTATGTCTGCAAGGAAAGGGAATTTTATTTGGTTTATACCGTTCATTTATAGGGTTCCTCTGGGAGACACTGATGGATACAGGAGGATGAGTTTAAGAGTCCTCAGAAGTACTTTCTTGACTTTATCCAAACATCTCAGTACTTCCCAATCACCCATCCAGCTCTCGCATTGACTTCAGCCATTGTGACAAAGCATCACCAATCACCAGGAGGCCCGTGTCACAGTCACTTATAAAGGGAGTCTGTCTGGACACCTTCAGACCTGATGGCTTGGGGGAAGAGAGAGGAATGAGGGGCAGAGTGGCTTGGTTATTCTTTCAACCAGAACCTCACTGCTGGCCAGAGTTGGGGACTGTGAGAAGATGGTGAAATTGTCTAATTGTAGGTGTTCAGGATGTCATCTGAATGGTTTCCCACAAAGACAGAAAAGAAAGAAATTACCCCAGAAAAGAAGCAAAGGCTCAAGGTATTGATGACATTTCCTGGTTCCAAAGGGGATTCTCAGAACTTCCATCCTTGTTTGACCAGTTCTCCAAACGGCATGCTGTTAGCTGAAGTATAAATTACAGCTCTCTCTACACCTTCAAAAACAATGTCCCCAGCTCTCCCTTGGCCACCTTTCCTCATGCTCCTCCACCTTCCCAAACACCCTTCCCTTTCTGATTGTCCCCCATCCTGGGAAGAGCTGGATGTCTGCCTTGTCCTGCAGAGTCTCCCTTAGTCACGTTCCCTTAGTAGACACTGATGTTATTAGCACAGGACCTGCATCTTTCAAAGTGGGTTCCTTAGTTCTTCTTGCACTTGAGAGCATCTTTGGACAGTTGGGTTGGGAAGGCCTCTATTGAAAAATACCCATTTCCAGACTGAGTAACTTACAGTTTCTCATTTGTCTCTTTAGTCAGGCTCATAGGGCAACGCTTTTGCTGAAGAAATTGCTTGAATCCATGCTTTTCCAAGTCACGTTTGTTCCTATGGCTGGTACAATGAACATCCCCGTCTGCTGCAAGCCCAAGACCACCATAGTCATCATGGATCTTTCCTCACCGCCCCTGGGTCTCTAAATAAAATCTCTCTCCTTTCCCTGAAAAAATTGGTGTTTGGGTGTCATTATTTAGCCAAGGAGTGATCTGCGGTCCCTGGAGTACCCCAGTTTTTTTTTTCTTGTAATAGGATAGTGGGGTGTGGTAGGTGGAGGCTAGTGAGTCAAAGGGAAATACGTCATTTTTTCCTTTTTTCCTGTTTGGAAGATTACTAATGAATTTTATGGTTGGGCTTTGGGTTGGGATAGGTTGGGATACTTGCTGGGTATTGGAAAGGGCTTACTTGATTTGATAAGCCTCGTAAATTCAACCAGAACCATTGGGGGGGGGCGGTGTGCATCAACTGGATTTCCATCAGCTTCATTTGTTGGCAGCAATGAGGACACATATTTTTCTAAAAACAAACCAAGTCAGTCCAACACAAAGTCCAGGGACTATGAGCTTACCAATGAGCAAAGACATGGCAGGGACCCAGAATGGCACATGCATGGATGGAACATTTTTTCAAGGACACCATTCTCAAACTTGAACACTGTGCTTAGATATAATGTATGGTGGAGCAATTTGGGGGTAAATCTTACAGGCATTTGGACTCTGTGTAATTCTACCTTGTATAATTTATACTAAGGTATCTGTTCATCTCTTTCCCCGATCCATTATCATTAAATTGCAGAAGTTCTGCCAAACATAGCATGCCTCTCTCCCAGGGGTGACAAATGTACTTGTTAAAAATCAGCTAGTCCAAAGCTCCTCTGTAGGTTCAAGTCCTCAGAACTCAATTCTCCTATCTTCCTTAGAAGATGGAGAAACTGGAAAGAGATAGGAACTTTCTCCCACTGCTCAGCACACTTAGGTGGGTCCCTGGGTTTGCTTGATTTTCTAAGGACTAATAAATTTATGGGGTTCTCTGATACACTATTGCTGTTTGGTGATCATGTTTTGTCACAAGGTGAGATTGAAGAGAGATGGCAATTGATTATTTAAAAATTGATTATTGATTATTGACATAATCCCTGGGCTCAAGAACAGAGTCTTGAGGTGGAAATATGGTAACATGGACACATCTATGGTGGGAGCTTGTGGTGATACTTCTTGTGGTGATGCATCTCAAGGTAGCCAGTTACAGTAATGCACACTCCGGCATGTCCTCAGGAAAAAGACAAAGCTGGAAATCAATCGCCCGTCATCTTTAGCACACTCACTGTTTTTGTAAATTTGCATGGAGCTTCTGTGAGTGCAGTGTAATGCCGATGTGCCTGGCACTGGGCCATGTCTGATGTGTATGTTCACATCCTAATCTGGAAGCATACCAGAGTAAGAGTTTCAGTGCACTGGGGCTGGGGTTGTAGCTCAGGGGTAGAGCTCCTGCCTAGTATGTGCAAGGTCCTGGGTTTGATCCTCAGCACCACAAAAACAAGTAACAAACAAAAAATAATGCAAAAAGCTCTGCCTATCAGGTTCCCATACATGCAAAATTTTATTGAAGTTAAAAACTAGAGAAGAGAACTTTAGGGTAGAAAAAGTTAGAATCTACTATCTAAGGCGTTCAATATTTATTGATGAAAGTTGAATGGGAAGCAATTAATTATAGCTCATAAGCTCTTACAGCAGCTTTTATATTCAATGGGATGATAGGGTCTCTTGAAAGGTATAGCGCCAGGAAGCTCATATTTTCAGTATTTGCAGGTAAGAACAACTATAGTAAGCCATAGCTATGATCCAATAAAACTTTATAATAATGTCCATAGGCTGGCTTTGGCCTATGTGCTGGTATTTTGTCAAGTTCTTCCCTCTGCTTATGCTAACCATTATGTCACATGATTTATATCACAGAGGTAACCACGATCCCAACTTTAGAGTTGAAATGTCAGAATAATTAACTTGCTTAAAGTCATACAGATGAGGATTGGCTTAAGACCCAAGTCAGACGTACATACCTTCAAAACCACACAATGAGAAAGGTAGGTGGATCTGGCCTTCAGAAACGTTCATATTTTCATAATCTTTAGCTCCTAGGAGACCTGACTCTCTTTTTGTCCAAAATTTTGTATAGTTTCCTAAGTGGTTGTCATGGTTTGATCCAGGTGTCCCCCACAAACAAATGAATGTGTTCTGACTGATCCTCAGCTAGTGGCAGTTTGGGTTTTACAACCTCACTGGAGCTGTGTTGTTGGGGGCGGGCTTATGGGGTTATAAGCCTCCTGTAATTTATAGCTCCCCAGTCCTGGGAGCCAAATACATTCTCTTTCATGTACTATGCAGGTCAGCATGGGGTGAGTAAAAAATACCTGAAGTAGTTGTCACCATGGAAAAGCCAGATGCTTTCTTGTGATAATTGTATTTTTGCATTTTTAGTTGATTTTAAAAATTTGCAGTGGGGGTGGCTAAAGGCACTTGCTTGCAAAACCTGATGGCCTGGATTTGATTCCCCAATACCCACATAAAGCCAGATGCACAAAGTGGTGTGTGCACCTGGAGTTTGTGGCTGGTGGCCCTGCACCCCCACCCCTGGTCTCTCTCTCTCTCTCTCTCTCTCTCTCTCTCTCTCTCTCTCTCTCTCTCTCTCTCTCTCTCTTCTCTCTCTCTCAAACAAATAAATATTTAAAAAAAAATTCAGTGTGCCAACACTGGATCAGCACTTCCTGGAGGTGTTCTTTGGTCCCTACCTTCCTTATACCACCTGCTTGGACCCTGAAGGCTTTGAAGCCCCTGGCCTCCATTCTGGTGGCTGGTATCATTGACTCTGCTGGTTTGAAGTCCAAGGCAGGCAAGTGAAGGGTAAGAATCAAGGAGTGCGTGCAAGGCAACCTTTTCCCTTTGCACTTGTCAAGATCCCTAGTACCCAGCATCATTGGGCCACTTTCTTCCCGGTCTCAGCATCCTTTCCTTTTCCGAAACACAGTTTGAATCTATACAGGAAATTCAAGGAGTTATAACCGTGGGGACTAGAACCTTTGTTGATCTGGATGTGACTTGGTTTCATGAGTCTTGTGACAAATCTTGGTCCTCCTGTGCCTCTCACACATACACTCACAGTTATATTCTGGTGAGTGTCTCTAGTGTCTGAACCTTCTCAAGTGGCTGGAGCAGGAAGAGAATTGTATAGGGCAAAGGAGCCTCCTTAACCAGGTCTTGTCCCTGGGAGTCTCCTCCCAGTGTTGCGGGTCCCTGACTGACCTCTCTCTGTGTCCCTGTGTTTGTCAGTATTAATGACTGGTGATGGTGACTATTCTGATGGAATCACTCACTGAATCAGTCTGTGGTTTCAGTTCCCCATCCCTCCCTCATTCTAAGCAGAAAGCCCGCCAAAGCTTTCCTTTTGTGATTTTTTTTTTGTTTGGCTTGGAATGGGAGATCAAACAATGACTCCTAAATTACTGATATCCAATAGCCTGTGCTCAATGGGATATGTTTTGGAAATGACTTAATTTTATCTCATCTTCAGTAGAGTTCAACATAAGGATGTGAACATAGGTTTCATAACGGAAAGGACATTACAAGAGGGAAAAGGGACAGGAAGGACAGGAACATAGAATATGTCACTGAGGTGATCACTGCTAAGGGCAACTGGGGTTCAATTCCACTGGAACTCTGAGGAGCTCTATGGAATATGCCTCAGATGTGGGGGAGGCTGGGACATTTCACCCTGATTTCCACCCCTAGTAGTTGGATGTTCTAGTCAACTTGCTCTGTTGCTGCGCAGAAAGAACCCAAGCAAAAGCAGCTTGTGGAGGAATGGCTTATGGACTCGAGGGGAGACTCCATCTTGGCAGGGAAAACGATGGCATGAGCAGAGGGGTGGACATCACCTCTGTCACAGCACTGCAAACAGCGGCAGGAAGGTGTGCCAAATACTAGCAAGGGGAAGCTGGCTTATAACCCCCATAAGCCGGCCCCCAACAACACAGCTCCAGTGAGGTTGTAAAATCCAAACTGCCATCAGCTGAGAATCGATCAATCAGAACGCATTCATTTGTTTGTGGGGGACACCTGGGTCAAACCATGACATTGAAGGACTCAGCAGGGAATGTGAACTGCTCTGTTCCAGCTGCCTTGTACCTATTTGTTAGCGTTCTCCCTCTCCCTCTCCCTCCCTCCCTCCCTCTCTCTCTCTCCTCTCTCTCTCTCTCTCTCTCTTTCTCTGTTATTTTCTTCTCATCTCTTTAGGCCCTTAGGTAAAACTAAGGTAGACTATGCATCATTTTGACATTTTCTCTGCCTAGTATCCTATTATTTGGATTGACACAATCCATTAACCAGCATCTATGATATATATACATATATATATATATATATATATATATATATATATATATA
>PVHP010013269.1:0-19331 GCA_004024765.1 Zapus hudsonius | reverse complement strand
TCTCTCTCCCTCTCTCTCTCTCTCTCTCTCTCTCTCTCTCTCTCTCTCTCTTTCTCTGTTATTTTCTTCTCATCTCTTTAGGCCCTTAGGCAAAACTAAGGTAGACTATGCATCATTTTGACATTTTTCTCTGCCTAGTATCCTATTATTTGGATTGACACAGTCCATTAACCAGCATCTATGATATATATATATATATATATATATATATATATATATATATATGGATAGCCCTATCTTAATCTAGCATTGTTAGTATTTTTAAAAATTTATTATCCTGTTTTGACTGATTGGCTGTGACTATGGGTCACTTGTTCATCTCATCATTCTCTGCGGGGTTCCATATGGATCCTCCACGGTATGTCTGGTGTGGCTCATCTCTTGTCAGGATATCAGCTATCGGCCTGCAGTTCATTGGTAGGGTTGGATGAGCCACAGCTCTCTTGCTGCATTCTGAAAGATACAAACAGAATCTCCATCGGAGAGTGAGATCAGCATAGGTTAACTGAGATACACATTTCTGAATTACCTAGATTCTATTTTTAGTAGCCTCTCCTTCAATGGCTCGCATAGTGCATCTCATTGGGGGCCCAAGAGTCCGGCTTCCAGTGCATATCACCCTAAGTCCCCAGTTCTGGTTAAGGGCTCCCCCGCACTAAGTGGAATATTTGGCTGGATTTAAAAGCTGTTGATTGCCTCCCCCAGGCTTTGGCTCCTCCATTGCACAAGTGCTTCTTTCTTGGTTTACTATTCTCTCTCAGTAGGAAGTGTGTTCATCCTACTCATGGCAGCAGGCTGTGATTCATGCCAGTGGTCTCTGTTTGCTCCAGCTGTCAGTGACCAGCTTCACCTGGCAGCTTATGCAGTGCCTTCCAGCACTATATTGACTATTATCTGTGGGCTGGTTACCATTCTGGACCTCGAAGGGTCTTTCGATGCTGATGTATGGTTTTCTGTGGTTTCTTCAGCAACAGGATCCTACCTCAGGCCTGGGGTGGGCATCCAAGAGCTTTGACAGAATTCTATCTTGTTTTTGGGACCTCATGGTTCACTATGGTCAACAGCTCAGTGAGGGAAAGAGCTGATGACTGGGGACCAGGAGTTGCCAGACTGATCAATTTTTCACAGGCTTACACTCTCTCCCCTTCTATTTATGCCCCCTCTTTTGGTTCTTTTTCTTTTTGTTTTTATAAATTGTTGCCCAGAAAGCTTTTATTGACCTGCAGTCCTATCAGCAGTGTGAGACCATTAATGGTGAACTTTTGCAATGACCTTGGAGTAAGTGACTAAGAAAGGTTATAAAAATTTATTGGTTAGAGGGTTCTTAGCCCAGTGGGACAGACAAGGGTACAATCATCTTAAACAGCAAGGAATGGATGGCATTCAATTTAGATTCCCTGTCATCTCTGAACTCTGAGACTAGTACGAACCCACTGATATACATGTGTGTGCAGACATGAAACACACACAGTACAGACCCCATTGTCTTTGGTTTTGCTTTTGTTGGTTTTAATTATTTGGGATCAATCATAACATGAAAATGTTAAATAGGAAATTTCAGCAATAAGTCATAACTCTTAAATTGGATCCTTCTTTGAGCAGCATGAAGAAGCCTCTCATCATTTTGTTCCTTTCCAGCTGGGACATGACTTGTTCTTTATCCAGGGCAACCACATTGTACACAGGTTATTAGTTATTAGATCTATTTGCCATGGTATTGTAGTGCTGTGTGCATAGAATATTTATTTTGCTTCATAATGGCCCAGATGTGCAAGGGTAGTGGATGCTGGAAATTTAGTTGTACCACACAGGAGCTGTATATGCTCTGTTCAAGTGACTAGGGGAACATTATCAAGGGAGGCAGAGGATTCTGTACTCTCTGACGTTTCAGGCATCCATTGGAAGACTTGGAGTGAATTCTCCATAGATAAGGGGGCTTATTGTAACAGATGCTCTAAAAGCAATCTGATTTTGGTCTATATAACTGAGTTTTCAAAGGTTCTGAATTTCCCATCACGTCACTACACCTTTCTTTTCTGTGCATCTGTGTAATAAATGGACTATTATGTATTCCATCTCAAATTTCCATTCTTATGTGGGAAATGACAACCCAGATAAATGTGGCACTCTTGGAATTTCAGTTTACATTACCAAATGCTTTAGAGAGATTCCAGCAAGGAAAAGGTTCCAACTATTTACTGATTAATTGAATTAGAAGAGCTTTAATTTTTTTGGTTCCTCTGTTTCCTGGGAATTAAATAATATTCAGAGAAAGACATCAGAACATCAAGATTATGAGAACGAGGGAGAAAAAAGGATTAGGATAATCCAAATTTCAGTTTAGGCTTAGAATTAGCATAAGACATAATTCTTGGTTAGAACTGAGGTGAAAGATGAAATCCACAATTTATTATTCCCAGTGCCTCATCTGTCTTTCTTGCTTTGGCCCAGAGCACATTCGTACTATGGTCACCAAAAAGAAAAAAAAATGGTGGTAGGATCCATATTGTTGAAATTGTGATAAACTTGAACTTCTCCATTTCCTTCAAGGTCTGCAGATAGGTTCAAAATTCTTTTATTATCTTAAAGGATGATATCTTAAATGGATGGAGTTCTGATTTCCAGTCTGGCAGCTCCCCACCAGTGTCTAAGGCAAACCATTCCTCCAGAACACCAGGGGACACAGTTGTGCCTCCCAGTCCTGGGAGCACGATGAAAGATGCGGATGGCCACATCATCAAGATACAGGCCCATCGCCCAGAGCAGATGTCTAGAGTGGTGGTGGTCCCAGAGTTTCTAGAACCATATTGGACTGCAGAGTATGGGACAGAATCACCATGTGTATGGGGCTAGTGTGCTGTTACCTCCCTTAAATGCCCTTAATAACCACAGCCACACTATTTTACTTCATTATGAGAACTTCTGACCAAACAGTTGGAAAATGACGCCCTCTAAGTACTAGACACACAGCACTTCCGACACCTCCCAGTTCCTTGAGAGTTTTCCTCACTGATATTTTCCAAGGATCCACACTTGTGATCAGAACAATAAATGATCACAAATAAATGATCATTAAATATTTATTGAATGGAAGCTCCATTTCTGGGCGAGTCTCTGAGAGATCTTCTGTGACTGTTTCCTCATGTTAATGGCTTTAAGTGCATTGGAAGAGACAGGCCAGACTCGCTAATTCCTGGGTCTGTATGTAATGCCCTACTTGTCTTAAACAGGCATCTTTTCTCCCTCTCCTCCCCTCCCCTTCCTTCCCCTTCTCTTCCCTTTCCTCCCCTTTTTCTCCCCTCCCTTCCCTCCCCTTTTCTGTAGGTAGGTGCACAAATTCATCTTGACCGCAAAGCTAGCCCATGGTTTGGCTTAACCACTGTTCCTTCTCATGCTCCCCTTTATCCTTCCTGTCCCTATCTGTCTTGTTTAATAATTATTTTCCCCATCCTAAGAACCATGCTTGATGGCCTAAGAATTATGTGTCATGATCACCTAGTAACCTTGTGTCTTGATGGCTTTTTCTTTTTTGCCTCTAAGTGGAAGTTCCTTTTTTTTTTTCATTTGAATTTTATTTTATAAAAGGTTAAACTCTAGATCCCTTAATGACTGTACCCTCCTCACTCCCCTTTCCCCAAGGGCCCTCCTCCTTGGGGTTGTTGTTATTCCCTGTGGGGTCATGAAAGTCTTTCTATGTGGGGGGCTGTGCTTCAGCATATTTCTACCTACTCTGTGGCTCTATGGTCTTTCTGCTCCCTCTTCTGCAATGTTTCTTGATTGGGCCTGGTAGCAGTCTGATTTAGTGTTGAGTTTTCCGTGGCCTCTGAGTTTCTGCTTTCATGGGTTGTGATTAGCCATGCTCTCTGTCTTCAAGGAAAAGCTTAATTCTTTTTGATAGTTTTCCCACCACATAGCATTTGGTCTATGGTTCTCCCCAGATATGCCATCATCAGTCCTCTGGGTCCCTTTCCCCACCCCCATGCCTAACCCCTTCAGCCTCAGAAGAGTAGCAGCCCCCTTTCTGAGAATATGAGTCCTGTGGGGTCTTCTTCCCGACTCTTAAGATTTAATAATCCTAATGTTCCCTTTGGTTCCTTCAGACTAAAGATATTAGCTGCTTATAAGTGCTACCTCTTTGATATCTTAAATTCCTTTAGCCTTGCCTGTTCTTAACACCAAATTAATAATTCTTTATATTAAATTTTCTCTATTAAAGCTCATTTTCTCCAACTGTGAGTCATGACCTCATACAGGGTTATGTGAGTGAATCTGGGGGTTTGGAAAAATCTGGCAACAGTAAAAGGTTTCTGAAGAAGCAATAGCCAAAAAAGAATTCAAAATCAAACATGGAATGAATGTGAGGTATTTCTGGCAGCAGGTGCTTTTGTTGCATCACGCAAACTCACCTCAGCCTGGGTTCTGAACACTCACCACACGCATTTTACACTGTGAGCTACTACGGCCTGTGATTCCAACAACGCCACCCGAGACACTTCAGCTCGGATTTGAGGTGACTATGTATTTTGAATTGCAGTGTTAGTGTTCACACAAAGGTTGCCACGCTTACAAAAACATGGTGGCTTACATCTTATGCTTCTGTTTTATGGGAAACAAAGACTTTTAATTTTTCCTCTTCAGCATGAAAGTATCAAATCGGTACATCTCTGGACTGTATTATGTTAGAATATTTGATTTTGAAAATGACAGTTTGAGTTGTTAACTGAATTTTGACTGGGGATTAGAATAGAATTCCCAGCCCCTTCTGAACTAGTATGAAGCACCCTTCCATCATGAACTATGTACGTGTGAAACAGTGATCTCCACATCTCTGCAAAGTGTCCTGCAGGGCCACAAAGTCAGCTCAAATTTGATTCTTTATGTAAAAAAGAAACATCAGCAATGTCAAGGGGAATAAGTACCTTTCTCACAGGAGGTAGTTCAAGAGGGAACAGAAGACAGAATAGCAGGAAGGGGGGGAGGCAGAAGCTAAGGAAGATTGAGAGAGAGGCTGAGAAGTTGAGGGATGGAGGAGGAGGAAGACTTACCTGAATGGGGAGGAAGAAGGAAAGACCTTTGCTCTGCTTGCAGGGTCTCATTTACCTCAGGGGTGGGGTGGACCTGGAGAAGCGCTGGGGGAGAGAGGCCAGAGCTTTGCTGGAAGTCAGGGCCTGCCTCTGGGACCCAGGAATACCGAAAGCTGGGAGAGAGATGCTCTGAGGCCTTTTCTGTCTCCAAGAAGCCTGGGTCACCTCAGCTTGACCCGAGAGCAAAGCCCATCTTCTTTCCACAGTTGTCTGCCTTGTTTTTCCCTCAGCCCTGTTCCCCCACCCCCTCAGACTCTCAGAATTCACTCTCCCATTGGGTTCCAGGAAATGGCTGGTGCAACTTGGTAACCAAATCCTGTGAATCCCTTTGTATATCTTCCTGCTGCCCTGCCTCCCCTGTGGTGTCCTTCAGGGCTGTGTCTAGTTATAGTACAGGGGCCTGTCAGGCCACACTGGCCCCAGAGAGGCCTTCCGGCCCACTGTGCCATGGGCTACCCTGGCCCAAGACTCTCTGTGTTTTGGTTCTCCCCATGTGGAGGTTTCTCCATAGGCTAAGAGGTTTCCGGCTCTGGAAATTGACAGTTGGCAGACCCATTTTCATCGTCCCTAGAGACATTGTTGATGGCTGACTTAGGCGGCAGGCTGTGGTTTCCCTCATTGGTGTTTTCTGTGTCTAAATCCTTCCTTTTCTCTACAGAGAATACTTTTGACCACATCTCACTATATCAGAGAAGGGAATGGATTAAAGTCAGGGGTCAGCCGAGTTTTTTGGTAAAGAAAATAGTGCCAGGAAGTGTGATCAGAGTGGAAGGCTGAGGCAGGAGGGTCACAAACTGAATGAACAAGACCCTGTGTCAAAATAAAAAGTAAAGAAAAGGTGGGGACATAACTAAGTGATAGAGCATTTGTCTAGACTATTGAGAGGCCCTTGGTCCAGTCTCCAGGACCTGTCTCTGCTGGTGAAGCCCACTGACACTGGCCCCATGGGGGAGATGATGAGGACAGGGCTCTGTTCTGGGAGGAAACAGAGGAAGGTGGCCAGCTGAGGTATTAAAAGATGATCAAACATCTAAATCTCCATAACAAAGATTCTGCTGCAATCTCAAGTTCTAGGAAGAGGCAAAGAGAACCCAGAGAGGTGACAAGCGGGAGATAGTTGACAACTAGCACAGTCTTTGGATAGGTACTTAGAGCGGGAGATTAGAGGTTTGGGAGTGGTGTTGTGTGTGTGTGTGTGTGCTTGCGTGTGCGTGTATGTGTAAGATGCTCTCCTCTGTTTAATGTAATGTTCTGGTAATGGTGAGCACTGAGGTGACTCCAGGCTAACTCACAGGGAAGCTTGGCACGGCTTTTGCTTTCACAGAGTGAGACAGGCACATCTGGAGTGGGAGGGACTTGCTAGAGCATTACACTGCAGGAAGGCTTCATGTCCCTAGAATGTGGCGAGAGGGATGGTGTCCACGCCCCTTCTAGAGACTTTCTTGGTGTGGGGTCCCTGTGACTTTTGTAGTGTGGGAGAGCGACCTAAGGAACAGTGGAAGGGTGGGCCAGCTGTGTGCGGATGGATGTGATAGGGTTGGGTGAACTCTGATGCCTGGACCTGAAGCAACAGCATCACCTGGAACCTGTCAGAAATGCAGATCCTTCACCTGTCCTTGACCTAGGGATGCACTGCTCAGCTAGGAGGCAGCCTCCTGGACTTTCAGAAGCCCTCCAGGAGGGCCATACGTGTATGGTGGGACATGTAGAGGCCAGGGCTGGATCCTGACTGGAACCACTCAAAACCCACGAAGAGGTTCTCTGCTACCCCACTGTGACAGTGTGGCTTGGGTCTCCTTTAGCACAGGCACATCACCCCTCTGGGACCACAGCCTTATCTGCTGCTCCCAGATAAAGAGTGAACTGGGCTAATCAGTCTGACTGGGACAGTCTGGCTCCAGGGAGGTTTGCTAATGGCGATGCTGCCAGAAATGGACCTGCTTACAGAACCGAGCCCCTGCTCCACCTGCGGGGCTCATTGGTGCCAGCACCTCTCTTAAGAAAACGTCAGTCCTTGGACTCCTTCTAATCAGCTCCTAGCAACTGTGTTCCCAAGAAAGATAAGGGGTGACTTTATAGGGCTTCTGTGAAAATCACAGTGACAAAACCCTGTGCCAAGGTCAGGCTGTCTTATGGGTGGGGGTTGGGGCAGAACTGGGCTGTAAGAATACGACTCTTCTACAAAGCAAAACAATAAGTCTGTATCACTGGATGGTATTGAACAGGCCACTTCACATGACTGAGGAAGTCTCTACCTGAATTGGGGATTCTCACCATGCTTTGACTATGATCCTGATTGTTATCACAATACACAGTTAGAAAAGTGATAGTCAGGCCTCCCTCATTGTGGAAGTAGAAATAGGCTTAGAATGCTTGGTGACTTTCTGTTAGCCCTGCTTAAGTTCTTGACAGGAGCTGGGACCCTAAACCTTATCCTGACGGTATGGCAGGAGTCAAGGCTCATGCCCAGGAAAGCTGTCTGTGATGTGTCTCCCAGGTTCAGCCTGTGTGGTACGAAGGATCAGTTGAAGGAGATCTGAAAGCCTGGGGAAAATGGTTGTCATTTGGGACTGGATCAAAAATGGGTTGTGTGCTGTGAGGAAAACCAGAGGAGGGCCAAGAAGCCAAGAGGGGTGTTACAAGCACATGAGTTTTGGGCAGCAGCCCCGAGTGAGAGGAAGTTTGGCTGGGTCAGGGGGATGGGGAAGGTGTCGGAGGGCCTGTCGAGACTGTGTGCTATTCTGGGCCCCCTTTGCTCTGTTTGTCTCCTCACTGTGGCTCCTTCTCTCTGTGTCTGAGTTTTCTCTTCCTTTGCCTCTCTGCTTCCAGAACAAGTCAGCTATCAGATGTGTGGTGAAGGTTGAAGACTATAACTCAGAAGAGGTTAGGATGTGGCTGTGTGTCTGAAAGGGCCCATGGTGTGTTGGAAATATGTTTTTCTTTCAACAATTAAATGAATTTAATGTTGATGACTCCTTCCTTCCACTTCATATCTGCTTTCTCGGTGACATCCTTGAGGATCCCAGAGACTGCTCCTGGGGCACAATATAGAAACTCTTATGAAATCTAGTGACTTCTGCAGTCAGGGGATCTTCTGGGCTTGTGACCCACCGAGCTCTCAGGAGGCTCTAACGTTCCCAGAGACCTGATAAGAACAAGGGGAGGGAGGTCTGTCTATGTGCCACACTGGATCACGGCTCCATCACTGCTCCATCACTGCTCCATGGTAGACGTGGTCCCTGTTCCTAGAGACCCAGCTGGGAGTTCCTGCCAGGACAAGGGCCACCAGGGATGGGGACACTGGGGTGAGGGTCGGCCTGGGGTGGCAGTAGGATTGGGTAAAGAGTTCAACTCACAGGAGTCTCTACTTTTCTGGGCCAACCTTGTCCTCCTCTGACTTTTCCTATTTGAGTCTCTTATAATCCAGACTTGAAGGAGTATTTACTTAGCTGGTTCCATAGAACACAGGGCTCTCTAGGTCTTCATCTGCGAGCCCCACCATCCACTGTCTTCTATCCACAGAACAAGTTTCACAAGTACTATAGGTTACTAGTCCCTGATGGTGGGTCCTATCCGTAAGATCATAGCCAGGGTCCTGAGAAGTCCTGTAAGAAAATCTGGCTGTTCTTTGCTGAACCACGGCTCGCTTTTCTTTGAGAACTACCTGTCTAATATCCTAAAAGATTAAAATTTCTACCAAGTTCTTCCATTCTTTGAAGTAAATTCTGTTTAGTCAAGTAGGCTCCACCATGGATAGGGGAATTTGTTCAGTACTTGTTTACTTTTATTGAGTTTCTTCCTTTGTAGCATTTACTTTCTACAAAATCAGAGATTTTACTCAACTTAGAATAGTGCTTTGTATACAGTGGATGACAAAAATCTGCTGTCCGAAAGTACCTGAGTTGATTGAGTGCTGAGGCAGGCAGCCTCCTCACAATACCTTTGCTCAAGCTCTTGGCAGGAGTGCCCTCTCTGACCTCTGCTCTCCCCATTCTGTGCGTACCTCTTCCTTTTAGTCTTTAGCTCACATTGGCAATGGAGTGGTTTTGGCTACCTATCACCTGTCACCTGCCAACGATCCCATCTGTTCCTACTTGACCAGATCCTGCTTAGTTGGCCATCTTCTCTGGGGGCTTAAGGAGAGCAGGCTCCAATCAGGGAGCAGCCTAAATGTTGCAGTGTGGTAGCTGTGGCCAGTCTGTGACAGAGGCTGAGGGTATGTAGACAGACAAGCCCAGGCCCTGCCCTTAGGTGTCCACTGCCCAGTTGGGGGCAGTCAGTGCAGTGGGGTACAGGAGCCACCCACTCCTTCCCAGGAGTTCCCATTGGCTCCAAATTCATCTATTTTTAGTCATTTTTCAAGTTGGTCACCCAAGAGTCCTTTATTTAATCACAGGGGAACCATCACCATAGACTCACTGCCGACACCAGTTTGGCAAACATCCAGAACTGTGCAAGTCTGTGGCTATATGGAAATCAGAATGAAAATGTTCATCGGTTCTGTCTTATTTATATTTCCTGATTTGTCAGTGGTGTGTAAACAATCAGCAACATTTATTTTATACTTTTCTTTCTTTTGGAGAGATGGCTCTTAACTGTTAAGCAGCACCCCCTTGGTCTGGTCTTGTATTGGGATTGTTCTTGGGTACAAGTGCTTTCTTAGAGGAGATGGTGCTGTGTGATTAAAGGGTAGATAAGCTGAGTCCCATGGGAGTAGAAAATCCATCCTAGGATTGATGAGCTGAGTTTCAGCAGAGTTCAGAGGACAAGACTGGCAGGCTTACGGGCCTCCTCCCAAACACCTGGTGGCCACACAAGGTCTAAACCCAGTTCCCTGGCACATGCCAACTTGCACACCAGCTTTATTGATGATCTCCTGGCTCCCAGCATGGTTCTCTTTCCTAGTTCTCAAGGTGACACAGTGTTCTCCATCTCTCTCCAAGCCTTTCCCAAGAATGAGAGGGAAGGATGGGGGCAAGGGGTAAGCAGAGTCTCTTGCAGAGTCACCTTGCAGGGCATTCTGAGGTAATATCTGCCACAGCAGGGCTCCTGGCCTGTCACACACCCTTCACTCACGCTCTGACAGATGCATCCAAATAAATCAGTGCGCAGCAGAAAAGGGCCTGGAGAGTTCCCAGTCTGGTGAAACTAGATCTGGTCTAGAGAGACGCCATTTCAGAGAGACAGAGACAGAGCCAGGAGGGGCAGGCTCCAGGCCAGACTGGGTGCTGGTGCTCTGCAGGGAGTCGTGGAGGGAAGTCCCATGGGAAATGCCTGTGCCTTCCCTGGGTGGCTCCCAGCCTCTCCTCCCTCAGTTGTGCTGTTGAGCTAATGACTCCAAAGAGTGTAAGAGAATGTATCTGCCTGATTCTTGGTGCTTCCTAGACCTGTAGTGCCAGGGTCAGTGTGGCAGCAACCGAAAGGCTCATGGTCAGGGTAATCTGCCTGGGTCATGGCATGGATGGGTGGGTTGTGAGGCCTGGGATGACGCACCTCTCATTGGCTGGAGGAATTTGGTTTCCTATCTCCAGAGCCATGCAATAAGAAGACTGCTGGGCTGGCGGTTATTCCCACAGAGGTCATATTTTCCATGCATTCACACATGTTGGCTTATTCTCATGTGTAGAGGATCACAAAGGCTTCTTTCTCAGGAGTGCTCCTTCTGGGTTTGACATAGTCCCTTCATCTGAGGTATGAAGTTCAAGGGCAGAGCTATGTATAATCTCCAATCCATGTCCCTAGAGACTCATGAGCACAGAGTGTGAATTGTCCTGCCTGGTTTAAGCACCTTTCACGATGACTACAGCACCCAGGGTCAACTACTGCTCATGTAAGTCTCTTTTTCAGCTTCAGAAAACACCTAAGCCTCATTTCCTCTTTACCTGGGGAGTGCCACTGGCATTGGTGACAGCAGGTGGGGCTGGGTTCACCTGTGCAGATGAGGCTTAGAGGGGCATCTTAGATGGGACACTGGAGCCTGGATTCAGTCTTGAAAGGCGACCAGACATAGACAGGTTCGAGGGAATAACCTACTGCTCTTTTCAAACTTCCTTTTCAATATGTATGTTTAAACTCATAAATTAGGTCTGCTCTCAGCCTTGATCCCAGAAGTTTCTTTGTATAGTGGGAAGAAGCTAATGCAGAAATCCATAGCTGACAAGATTGCTGAGAATAGGTGACTGTTATGTGTTCAGCCCTAAACGGGACAGACATCTGTATATCACCCTCTCCAAGTCTCAGGAAACACAGCTGAAGATGGGTTGGAAAGAATGGAGTGCTGGAGGATGGGGAGGAGTGCTGTGGAAAGCTGCCTTCTGTATACAAGGTGTCCATTAGACTCTGGAGTTTACAGCACCTGTGGTTTCCTGCAAAAGACTGAGTCCATCAGCATTTCATCGTGAGTGGGGAGGGGGCTCATTAGAGACCACTCCTCCCAGAGCAGCTATTCATGGTTAATGGTTTCTCTGAGAAGGGGAAGTATGTTCTTCAGTGGTGTGGCCACTGGTAAATTGCTTATGCTCCAATTAAAATTCCCACACCCCTGATCAGGCAAGAGCCCTATTAACTCAGCCTGTCTCCCCGCAAAAGATTTGAAAGATGCAAATAGGAAGATTAGTTGGGAAAGAGGAAAGGGTTTAATGGGAGTTGGAGGGGATAAGAGAGGGTCATGGGGAGTAAATATCATCCAAGTACATTGTATACATTATGGAATTGAGGAAAATAAACTATTAAAGAACGAGCGAGAGAGGTGCCCAGAGCAACACTATAGGGCCAGGTGGGGAGCATTCTTTCCAGGTCAAGGCCAGCTCACTGTCTGCCTTCTTACTGCTACATGGAATCCAGGCCACTGCTATCCAGCCAGGAGACACAGGAAACAAACCTGTCCTGTTACTCTCGCTCTCGCCAGCCTGCTGGATACGGACTGCCGCCAGACGGAGGCCAGGAGCCAGCAGGTGAATGGTGCCCCCGATGGAGGCTTACCTCACTGGGCTGGCATCAGGGCTGACTCGGAGCACAGGGTCTTGTATCACTGGCGCCTCTCATGACCCCCTTGGCAGTTTCTCCTCCAAGCATAGACCAGGCCAAGCTCGCTGCACTTACATAATGGAATATGGTTGCACCTAGTGTGTAGGCAATGGCAAGGTCCAGAAATAAATGCTGTTGACCCATAACAATGTGAACCACAACTCGAGAAGGTCTGATAGCAACAGGTATTGCTAATGCCAATGAGGAGCAAGGACCAGGCAGAGGTGCCCTGGAATCTTTTCTTCCCTTAACCATTATCTTGCTTATGACAACACTTTTCCATTTCTTCCCATAATTGTATCAATAATACTGCCTACTACCCTATGTGATGTTCAAATTATGTTCCCACTGAGAGCTGTGCTGAAGGTCATGTCATCAAGGCGGGATGCCATCACTCCTTTGCATGGTAGGAAGCTGAGCTGTAGAGCTTCATGTGGGCCGGCTTGGAAGAGGAAGAGCTGGTTTTGGAAAGGAGGGTCCTGGTTTCAAATCTAGAACTATCTTCTGCCCTGTGTACCTGTGCTTCATCAAGCACCCTTTGCCTAGGTTAACACCTCGGAGGTCTGAGAAGCAGAGCCATGCCATGGCTTCAACTAGCATTAGGCACTGTGGATGGTCCGAAAGAGCGTTCTTTTGACTGGGTCACAGGGCAGTTTAAACAGAAACTTAGAAAGTGAAAGTATGGATGCTGAGTTCACTTATATAGGATGAGCCTGTTTCACTATAGCATAAGCCATAACTCATATATAAGAATTTGTAATGCAAAGTGGGTGTCTTGTGTTTTGTCTGATAATGCTATTCTCATGTGCTATACTATACTATGGCATGTGGCCATGATTTTCGTTACTAGTAAGACCATCTGTGTTAGAATATTAGAAATTCACTAGCTAAGAGTATGTTCTAGAAACAAGAAATAAGGTTAAGATTTTTCAGGGTGGATTTCAAGTAAATTCTATCTAAGAAGTAGACAGGTGTGGTTGAATCCTTGGATCCTGCCGCTGCCCTGTCCCCATGGGCTTTTATCGTTCTTCCGCTCTTGGATGCTGCCCTGCTTTCATTTTGTCCTGTTTCTTTCTTTTTTTTTTTCATTGTGCTTCAGTTTGTTTAATTTCCATTGACCCCTCTTCAAGGGAACCAAGTTCTCCTCAGCTGTGTTGTCTATGGATGAGGCTCGGAGCAGCAAGAACTAGATTCTCAGGCATGGAAGGAGGTGTGGATGGAAGGATTGGTCACAGTACTTTCCTATGGACAGGATGGGCCCTCCTCAGAAGACTCCAGTGATCTCCAACAGAGCTTCAGAGGAGCCTGTGGGGCTGAAGCAAGCAGCTAAGTGGGTGAGGTCCTTTCTTTCCAATGCATTTCCTTCACTGTTGTTCCTGAGGGAAGAGAGAGGTTTCCTGCTGTTACTCCTGAGGTATCGAAGTAGATCCCACCTGGAGATGGTGCAAAACTTCAAGCTCAGAAAAAAAAATGGGAATGGGAAGTGTCAGAAACCAAAGTTAATGTTGGAAAACTTCCACTCTTTAGCAAGAGTCTTTGCACCCCAACACAGGGATGGGCTGGCTCTGCCGGCCCTCTAAATAGATAACTCTGTCGTGACTGCAATACTGGTCCAGGAGGCCTTCATTGCAAGCCAAGAATATGCTAGGTAGATCCTGGAGGCAAGTGTCCCTATTATAAAGACCACAATGTCTTTTAAGTGCCTACCAGAGCTAAGACCTTGTGGCAGCCAGTTAACTAGGACCCAGCCAGCCCCTGACTTGGGGAGCTTTTAGTCAAGAAATACCGTGGGATACTTTTCCCAGAGTTCTGTGATAATGCCTTTTCTTTTCTCCTGTCATTTAAGCTTTAGCTTAATTGATTTTTTTATACGGACAGGCCTTTTCTAAAAGTTGATTTTCTTTCCTTTCACACAATCCTACTGTAGTGATGAAGAGCTGGTGGTTTCTTGTCTATTTATTGCCCGCTAACTACCTTCCCCTTCTTGGGTAGACGTGCCAGCAAGGAGATAGAGCAGACTTCGTCTCTTCGGTGCTATACCATACTGCTCTTGTCTAGTAAAGAACAGATACCTAGTTAAATTTATGGAATGGATCAATGAGGGGAAGAAAGTTCTCTGGTTATTATTTAGCCACAGTAGGATGAGCATTTGACTTAAAGAGAACTCGAGAGTTCTTTTCAAACCTTTTGCTGTGTTTTGTCCAGTTTGACAGTCTTGGAAGTGTTTTGCAGAAAAGAAGGCAGAATGTGGTCTCAGGCTGGGTGCTCTTGGAGCGTCACATCTGTGTGGTTCTTTTTCCGCAGTGGCTAACACAGCAGAGCTTAACAGATGCATTCCTGACTGATTGATTAATGAAGGCTTAAATCCAGGGAGGCTGTGGCTCAGTGGGACATTTCTTTGTGAGCAGCACGTCCCTCGTCCAGAGGTGGGAGGCAGAAGAGTGGGAAGTTCCTGGAACACTAGAGGACAATGAACTGGAATTCACAAAATGAGGCTGCATGGAATAGATTGACATGATCAGAAAGTCTACAACTTTATATTGAAGCAAATCAACTTAGACAACAATTTTAAAGCATACCTCTTATAGGAAGCAACTGAGAGTTTTAGACACCCAAACAAATCATAAAATCCAACCGTAGCTATCAGTTCTGTTCAGCCTCTTTGCTGGGTCTGCTTGAGCAGTGGAGAAAAGTCTCGCAGCTCTCAGGTCAAAGGTTAGGTGGCTCCAGATGCTGGGGTTTCCATGGAATTTGACCCCAGAACTTCTAAGTAAAGCAGACCTGCATTTCATGCTTCCCCCCCCAAAAAAAAAAACAGGCAGGACTAGGGAATGTGGCATGTGGAATACAAAGGTTCCTAGAGAAAAAAGAGGAGAGAGAGAGAGAAAACTGATTAATCGTTTAGTTAGTTTTTTATTCTGCTATGTTTATTCATCTCTAACATAGGGCAAGATATGTATTACTGGGCCTTGTTGAGGCTGGAAAGATGAGTGAGATAAGGCTTCTGACCCTCTACGCTGGGACCTACATAGGGAAAAGGTGTGGATGTTGGGGTCGGCTTGGGGGAAGATGCGAGCTTTGAACTGATGTATACTGGTTTTGAGATGCCACAGGAGACTGGGTTAGAGGCATCCAGCTACCAGTCTACCAACAATGACTCAGACCTCTCCTTTGGGCTCTAAAGTCACAACCCTGACCTCCCAAGCTTTCCTCTTGGGTACTTAAATTTAGTACATCCAAAGCTGAATTTCTTCCCTTTAAGGATTCTCCCTGGAGAGCTTCTATTCTCTGGGAATGGCATCACCATTGTACCCAAGCCCAAATCCCAGACACCCCCAGAATTTCCCCTTTCCATTTTTTTTGTCCATTTTCCACTCCCTACGTCCTTTAACTTCACCTGAAAAATCTCTCTTGAATCCTCACTTCTTGTTTCTGTGTCTTAAGTCCTAGCTCAGATTGGCATCAATTCCCATCAGGCCTGCCCTCGAGTTCAGTAAGATGACTGCCTTAGTCAGGGTTCTCTGGAGGAACAGAGCTGATAGAACGCATATGTATTACACAGGGGATTTGTTAGGTTGGCTTACACGGTATGGGATGGGCAGTTCAGACAATGGTGATTGCAGAGGCTGAGAACCTTCTAGTTACTCATCCCACAGTGTCTCAGGACTCCCAATGTGACACCGAGGACCTGGAGGGTTCCTGGTGAGCTGCAGGTCTTTGGTACACATTGGGGAGAGTTGAAGAAGCTGAGTTCTGGTGGTGTGAAAGATAGCAGTAACAGGGTAGAGATCCAGCAAAGAACAGACAGCCTGGCCAAAGGTGCTATTTTTTCCTGAAGCCTCTTTATAGATAGGTAATACTGGAAGGGCTTCCCATTCCAGGGTGATGGAGTCTTCCTCCCTCAGTTAATTCTTTCTGGAAATTCCCTCACCAACTTGCCCAAGAGGTGTATCTCTTCCTTGATTCCTGATCTGATTAATTTACAATATAAATTAAGTATCACAAAGCCCACATTATTAATGTAGCTCCCAGGACACATGGGATTGGCCCTCTGACCTAACCCCTGGTCTGCTTCTCTTCTCATTTGCTCAGTTTAAACCACGTGGATGTTTTTCTGCCCCTCCCACTCACCTCTTTCCTCCTTCTGCAAAGCTATTGCAAATGTCTTTTTGGTGGACAGAATAATGGCCTCAGGATGTCTGTATCTTAATTCTCAGAACCAAAGGCAAAGGGGAAGGAAGGTTTCAGATGGAATGGAGGCCTATCAATCACCAGTCATCCAGATCATCTGGGAAGGCCCGATGTGGTCACAGGCTCTTTCATGGTGGAAGAGGGAGAAAGAGTTAAGGTGATCTGGCCAGAGCAGGACCTAGAGTTGCAGGAGGAAGGGAGACACAAGACAAAGGATGTAGACAGCATCTAGCAGGGAGGTAGAACCCCAGAGCTTTCAGATAAGAGGATGGTTCTGAGACCCATGTCACGCTTCTAACCTATAGAACTCTAAGATGAATGTGGGTTGTCTTAAATATAGATGAGATGGTTTCTGACTGCATCTACTGGAAACTAGTACAGGAGCCCGAAACACACTTCTCTCCCTCTGTTACCTTACCAACTCCTGGTTTTATATAAACACCATTTTCTCAAGGAGGCAGACCTTTAAAGGGTCTCCTGTGGTGGATTGCATATAAAATGTCCCCTATGGCTGTATGTGTTTGTGATTAAGCCTCATAATTAATCCCCAGCCTTTCTGGAGGGGATGTATTACTGAGAGTGGGCCTTGGGCTTGATTAGTTCAGCCCACTGAGTGTTCGTTCATAGCTGTCTGACTCTCTCTACTTCCTCCCTGCTGCTGTGGAGATGGGACGCCTTGCTGTCTGCTCTGCATGCTTTTCTTGCCATGTTGAAACTTCCCCTCAAAACTGTAAGAGAAAAATAAACCCTTTCCTTCCAGGAGCTGCTTCTGGTCAGATGTTTTGTCCCAGCAACTAGAAGTGTTGCGGTCAGCTTTCTAGTTGCTGCGTAGAAAGAATCCAAACAAAAGTGGCTTGTGGAGGAATGGGTTTATTTGGCTTACGGACTCGAGGGGAGACTCCATCCTGGCAGGGAAAACGATGGCATGAGCAGTGGGGTGGACATCACCTCCGCCACAGCACTGGAAACAGCGGCAGGAAGGTGTGCTAAATACTGGCAAGGGGAAGCTGGCTTATAACCCCCATAAGCCCACCCCCAACAACACAGCTCCAGCAAGGTTGTAATTCCCGAACTGCCATCAGCTGAGGATCGATCATTGAGAACACATTCATTTGTTTGTGGGGGACACTTGGGTCAAACCATGAAAAGAAGGTAACTGTTATCTTTGCTGACCATTTTAACCCCCTCTTAAAATAGTTGGTCCTAGCTTTATTTTCCCATCTTTTAAAATAATTTCCTCCCATTTCAATTATTTATACAGAATTCAGCATAATTCTGAATTATCTATGTTGCCTAAAACATAGGTGAATCATGGAAGCCCAATGGCTTGGGTTTGAATCCTGCCTTTGCATCTGGTGTCTGTGTGATCTTGTGCAAGGCCACTGAACTTACGTACACCCCAGTTACTTTACTGAGATAGAAGGAATTTAGTAGCATCAGCCCCCTTTTGGACTAGTTATAAAGTGCTCACGGTGTGTGCCATAGAGTGAGTCACTTTCAGTCTGTACCCGGTGTTGATCTCCCCCCGCCCAGTGTAATCACAAGGTCACTAAAGGTGGAAGAGGGGACAGAAGAGAAGATTAAGGTGACTCTTAGGCACTTAAACTCACTGCATCTAACGCTGAATTGTACCCTCTTGAGTACAGAGGCGGTGCTACTTCTGCATGGCCTTTGGTTCAGAAGGGTTTGGTATACAGAGTTTGAACAGATGCTTAATCTATGCATGCAATATAATATATTGCTTAATATATGCAAAGAATGAAGGAAGCCTGTGACTTTCACCCCAGCATCCCCGAGGCTGAGGTCGAAGGTGTTGTTGTGCTGAGAATGGCATGATTGACTCTTGGCCTGAATGAGCCTTGGTTGTGGGTACTGTCCTGTGCCTTGGGTGAAGTTTAACAACATCCTGGGTTTCATCCATTAGATGCTGATGGCTCCCTGCATTACCACCACCCACTTGGGATAAGTAAAAATGCTGTAGGACATGTGTTCACATGTCTGGAAAAGGGTGAAATTGCCACTCTAAGCACAGAGAGCCTGCAAGTGCAATCTGTCTGTCTCCATGTCTGCCTGCACCATGTCAGGAGGAACTGCTGTCCAGAGCCTCCCTTTCTCCTTCTCTGCAGTAGCCCAAGTAGCTCGAGGCCTCTGATTCAAACACTGAGATGTAGTATGCAGAGAGGGTGGGTCTGCTCTCCTTAAAGCCACAATGGTTATCATTTTCTGAAAGCAGGAGACTTTACCTCAAAGTAGATGGTTCTTGAACCTTTCAGTAGACTGTTTCATGTTAATCTAAGTGTCAGAAAGATTTGAACAAATGGGATAAAATTTGGCATAAGTAGTTGACCCTCACTTTTGGCTTCCTTCACACACTATCAGCTAGAAAATAAAAGCAATTCGCTTGTCGGTTTTCAGTTTTCTCTTATAAAGTGGATCTCTTGAAATGCTATTTATTTTCAGAAAAGAGCTACTTAGGTATATTCTGGCATCATATGCAAAAATGGTGCCTCAAGGAAATGATGAAAACCTCCTCTTCAGACTGGGGTGCCATCTCAATGGCTAGGACTTTATGGGGTGCTTGCATAAAGGGAGCAGAAACTCCCAGCATCTTTCAGCCTGAGGGTTCGCTGGGTATGGTTGACTATTCAACACAACATGATAAGGACAAACATTTAAGAACCTTCTTATTCTGAGAGGTGCCAGCAAGTGGGAAGCAAGGTAATATTGACTAATACTTTAAAAGAGTCTCAGGTTGGAGAGATGGCCTAGTGGTTAAATCGCTTGCCTGCAAAGCTGAACAACCAGGGTTCAATTCCTAGCACCCTTGTAAAGCCAGATGCGCAACATGGCTCATGTATCTGGAGTTCCTTTGCAGCCACTGAAGGCCCTGGCGCACCCATTCTTTTCTCTCTTCTTGCAAATAAGTGAATAAAATTTTCTTGTTTTTTATTTGTAAAAATAAGAAGGTCTGGAGGAATGACTGAGGTAGCACAACTGTGAAAGTGCCACAGGGAGACTCAGGAGAAATCT
>PVHP010013268.1:0-41319 GCA_004024765.1 Zapus hudsonius | reverse complement strand
AACAGAGAAATCACAGAGGAGGAAGCACAAATGGCCTTGTCCCATGTAAGAAAGTGCTCAGCATCCTTAAGCATCAGGGAAATGCAAATCAAAACCACAATGAGATACCACCTTACCCCTGTCAGAATGGCAATCATAAAGAAAATCAACAACAATCGTTGCTGGCGAGGATGCGGGGAAAAAGGAACCCTCATTCACTGCTGGTTGGATTGCAAACTTGTTCAACCTCTATGGAAAGCAGTGTGGAGACTCCTAGACAGAATGGACATAGAACTACCAATGGACCCAGCTATCCCTCTACTAGGCATCTACCCACAAGATGTCACACCTCGATGCAAAAACTTTTGTACAACTATATTTATAGCAGCTCAATTCATAATAGCCAAGAATTGGAATCAACCCAAATGCTCATCCATGGAGGAATGGACAGCGAAACTCTGGTATATTTACATGATGGAATCCTACTCAGCTGAAAGGAAAAATGACATATCAAAATTTAGGAAAAAATGGTCTGACTTTGAACAGATTTTACTATGTGAACACTCAAAAGATCAGAGAATTGAAAGCTGCATATTCTCCCTCATATGCGGTCCTTAACCAGGATAACCATAAACTCTACACAGACTAGTAGAAAGAAGTGAGAGGTTATGAATGAGGGGTAAGGATGGGGGGAGGGGAATGGCTTAAGCATGATGCTAAACCAAAATACGTTCAAAAACATAAAATCCTTACGAGCATACTGTAACCTATTGAGCAAGTAGTGGGCGTCGACTAGCAAGAGGGTCCATGAGTAGTAGGGGAGAGAGTCTAAGCCTGTGAATAATTAGATCAGTCTGACAACCCCTAGTCCCAGTCACCGGTTCCTTCCCTCACTGTGCTGTTGACCAAAGTGACCCATGATGCTCCAAAACCAAGACAGAATTCTGTCAAAGCCC
The DNA here is from genome assembly GCA_004024765.1 of Zapus hudsonius. Lineage (NCBI taxonomy): Eukaryota > Metazoa > Chordata > Mammalia > Rodentia > Dipodidae > Zapus > Zapus hudsonius. The sequence goes on along the minus strand of PVHP010013268.1, from coordinate 40,384 downwards.
TTGAATGCCATCCCCAGGCCTGAGGCAACACCCTGTTGCTGAAGAAACCACAGAATGCCATCTATCAGCATTGAGAGACCCTTCAAGGTCTGGAATGGTAACCAGCCCCCAGATGCCAGTTAGTACAGTGCTGGAAGGCACTGCACAAGCTGCCAGGGGAAGCTGATCAATGACAGTGGGAGTAAACAGAGACCACTGGCATGAAACACAGTCTGCGGCCATGAATAGGCTGACCATACCTCCTACTGGGAGAGAACAGCGAACCAAGAAAGGAGCACTCCTGCAATGGAGAAACCTGGGCCTGGGGGAGACAATCAACAGCTTTTAAATTTGGCCAAATACTCCACTCAGGGATGGGGAGCCCTTGACTGGAACTGGGGATTCAGGGCGATAGGCACCAGATCCCATACTCTTGGGCTTGCAAGAAAAGATGCACTATGGGAGCAATTGACGGGGAGGCTACTAAAAACAGAATCTTGGCAATCCTGAATTGTGTATATTTATTAACCTAGACTGATCTCACTCTCCGATGGAGATTGTGTTTGTATTTTTCAGGATGCAGTGAGAGAGCTGTGGCCCACATAACCCTACCAACCGACCGCAGGCAGAAAGCTGAGATCCTGGCAAGAGATAAGCCACCACAGTCATATAGTGGAGGAGTCATATGGAATCCCACAGAGAATGAAGGGATGAACAAGGGACTCACAGCCACAGCCATTCAATCAACACAGGATAAGCCAGGGTGACAGAAACCAACAATTTTTGACAAAAAGACCCCTAAACTCACAACATTAAAGCAGCCTTAATACTCACCCACCACGACTCAGGGAACTGAACGGAAGAGGAGGCGGAAAGATTGTGAGAGCCGTGGTGGGGGAGACTCTCCAGAGGCATGACACCCCTCAGTAACAACACACTTGGGCCAGGAGAACCAGGCTGAGTACTAGGCTATTCATGGTCCCCTGCCACAAGGACTGAACCAGAGGACCCACGGAGGAGGATATCCAGCTGATGGGGTATGGGGAGGGGGGCATTGGGGAATTGGGGATAACAACTCATTGTTTGCTCACTAAATAATGTAACTCATTATGGAGAATATATATATATATATATATATATATATATATATATATATATATATATATATATATATATATATATATATATATATATATATATATATATATATATATATATTAAAGAGATAAGTGTGGGGGTTTCTAAAATCAAACAGAACATAAACAAGTAAACAAATAAAAATCCAAACTAGAATTATTATATTATCCACCTATACTCCAAGTTTATTGTTAACAAAAGCAAGAAAATGAAATCAGCCTAGATGTTTACCTATTGATGAACCATTAATGAAAAAGTGGCATAAAAACATGAAATTTATAGAAAATGGATGGAACTAAAATATTATAAGTGAGGTAGCTCAGACTCAGAAAACCATTATGTCTTATCTCTCAGATATGGATCCTAGCTTCTAAGTTTTCTACATGTGCATTCATGTGGGAGGGTTTGTATTGATCAGGAAACTAGAGAGGAGTCATGAGAGAGGAAAAAGAGGCTTTAAGGCGAGAGGATACTGGAACATACATGGCATGAAGGCAGAAGGGGTAATACCTGCCGTGGAAAGATTTAATCATCAATGTAGGTGAAGTTATGGGGAATAGGAGGAGTGAAGGGGAGGGTTTTTTAAATCAAAACTAAGGATGCAGCAAAAGTTAATTAGCTTATTTTGTAAGCTAACTGAAAAATATAATTTAAAAAGAGTTGAACAGAGGAACCCTTCATGGGTGGATATGCTGCTCTCAGAAGCTATAGGTTATTAACTGAAAACCCTAATGCCAGGAGAGCAATACCACCTTATGGGTTGGTGGTCACGGAAGCTTCTGAGGCCCCCAAACAATACAGGCTATTGCCATTGCTCTTGGTTGCCCATCAGAATGAGATGGTAAGACCTGACTGCTGAAGACAGCACATGCTTTAGCTTCAGGATATAGGCAAAGGCAAGCTTGAGCTAAACTGAAAGCTTCTTCCATGCAGGCTGCTGGGGGAGAAAAGTCATCTACAGTCTTACCCAGCTAGAACCCTGTGTGCTGCACTACTCACATACCATGTAATATGTGCCAGCTGGTGTGATGGTGGCATGTCTGTTATGAGGATAAACATCCTTAATTGGATGTGAGGCCTTCTCCAAAGCAAAGAATTCAAACATGGCCAAACCCCTGTGATTGGGGAAGTTATAGGTACTAGTGGGGAAGCCAAATGAACACGATGTGCCTATCAAACTGCCTTCTAACTATTTACATTGATGCCCACAGGTGCTGGTTCCAGCTTTTTACAAGGTGTTGCAGTCACTGTGGAGACTCACAGCTGGGGATCATTGACCACCGAGTGCTCATCCATATCACCTCTCCAAGGCTCAGGGAACACAATGGAAGAGGGGACAGAGAAAATGTACGAGCCAGAGGAAAGGGGGAGTGTCGTGACATGCTGTCTTCTTGGCATGACATTTCCGTAGTACTCATGATGGCACAGCAGTTGTGATTACGCCTACACAGACCTGGATAAGTCTCATAAGTGGGTACCACCCTGCCCTGAGCATCGATTGGCTGGTAATGGTTGCTGGGGGAAGGAGAGACATTTTCTTCAGTGTGTAGCACTGGTAAATGCTTCTGTAAATAACCACTCTTCTTGCTTCTGTAAGCAACCTTAATTAAACTAATTGGACGGGAGGGGGGATATAGTTGGAATGAAGGAAGGAATCAGTGAGTGTGGGAGGGGATCAAGAAAGAGTAATGGGGGAGAATATGATAAAATACACGTATAACAAGGTCCTATTGAACTCCATTATTATTTATAATTAATATATGCTAATAAAACCCAATAATATAAAATATGCAGATTAGACAGCAGTTCTCAATGATTTTCTGGCCTAAAGAGATAGATATCAATGTCTCAATTTGGGGGCAGGCAAGAAATTCTTTTAAACATCCCATAATTCACAACACATAACTCCTGCCCAATTTACCCCAGTATGAGAACCCCTGATATGGACAGTTGCTATCTCTCTTCTTAAGGGCCATCACACCCACAATCTCCCCCCCCACTTTCTCCCCAGGCTTGTCCTTCCTTGGTGTTGAGGACATTTTGTAAAGGCTTCACACCTGCATCACTCTCACCTTTCCTTGCTGGTCTGTTTTGATCTCCCAGCCCCGAGGCAGTTCCAGCCGAGTGTCTGCAAACATGTTGATGAAGTTCACCAAGTCCCGGTTGTGCTGGTAGCGTTCAAAATTGCGAGCATCTCGGCGGACTTTCAGAACCATATGCTTCAGGCAAGTGCTACTGGTGAAGACTCGGTAGGCACTCTGCGGTAGTCAGGGGAAACAAAGCCAGAGCAGGTGGAATGGAGAACTCTGACCAAATACAGTGTGAGTGCATGAGCGTGATATAATAAGATTGATGCACAGTGACCTGTGCAAGCTCGATGTGCAGGCTTCACAAGCAGAGATGTTACCAAGAAGGAAATGTGCATCGTGAACATACAAGGACCTTCCTGCCATCCCAGGTCCACCCGACTCCCGGTGCCCCTGGACACCATTCCCTCCTGGGCACCTGTGTGTCTATTCTCTATTCCCACTTATTTCAGCCACTCTTGTCTCTCTCGCCTTTCTTCGTCTATGAACAGCAATTCCCTCCTCCATTTCCTTCTCTGACTGAAGAAGTATGTCTGTCCAGCACATGATAGTAATTTAGGGTTCCTGTCCACTTCAGAGGTCTAACATTCCTGTGAGTCCTATATGCTACCCCTTGAGGTCAAGAAATGAGAAGAAATAAAGAAAGTTTTAGTTTCTAAATGAGTTAGATGATAATTTTTTGGTATACAAGGTGTGTGTGTGTGTGTGTGTGTGTGTGTGTGTGTGTGTGTGCATCCACATGCTCAGATCTGGAATGGTGAATAAGCATTGTATGAAACCAGAGAGGTCTGACGGGGGTCCACCTGATGCCCAGTGCCCCTCTGCCCCTCTGCCCTGGAGGGGAGCCATAACCACATCACACTACTTCACTTGCCTAATGGAATCACCTCTAATTTGGGTGCACCCCCTCCCTCAATCCAATTACTCAGTATTTCTTGAGTCCTCATCTTTTACCCACCTCTGGCCACAATGGACTCAAATCTATTGATTGATTTCCTGAGAAATCTAAGCTGAGCCACTCCATGCCATACTTCCAAACCCCTTACTGAGGTGGGACTTCAGACCTTAATGATCTTTCATTTGAACTGTTGAATCAGCCTCCAGTCTTAGGCTCCAAAATGTCTCCCTAAGACTCTGTCAGAGAGCATACTTCATCAAGCCACCTGGTGATAAGTCTCGGTGCCCAGGACACTGTGGGCTCTAGCTGTCCACTGAAGTAGATGAGGCGTCTTGGCATGGCTTGTCAGGCATGAGCTGCTGAGTACTGGTTCAGCCCTTCCTCCCTGCCTGCACCACAGTTAGCTCTCACTCTGGCACTTGTGTCTTTTCTCATACACTGTCCTCTGCATGGACTTCTTCCCACTCCATTTCAAACCCCAGGACCCAGGTCAGTCTTCTTCTCCTGTCTTGTTCAGGAGACAGTCACTCTCCATTTGGGGCTGTCCTGTCCTATCAGGCTGACAGTCTTATGCATCGTGTTCCCACAAACAGACACTGACTATTTCCATGTTTCCCTCCTTTATCTTTGTGACTCAAGCCCCGAGATGCCTGTTCAAACAGCAGAGCCTGTTAGTTGGTGGAAGAATTAACAAGTGTAGTGATATTGTGCCTTTGGTTCTCAAAAGTGTTCCCAAAAATCCAGTGCAAAGAGGACATCTACAAAATCACATTTAATGTCAACATATTTGATCACCTATTGAAAAGGAAACCCACTTATCTAGTATACCACCTACTTAAAATTTCTTTTAATGCAAATGATTTTATAAAGTGGTTAAGCTGAAGAGAATCTGGGCACTTTGTGCCCTTAATCTTAAAAAAAATTGAAAAAGAAATAATACACAGTTATTTATCTAGGTATTTTCACTGACATAAATCTAACAAAAACCTGAAAAAGGCAACAGCTTTTCCAAGTCCTGCCTTGGTCTTTCTGTCCCCCTCACCCCAGGCTGAATCTCACTCTAGCCCACGAAGACCTGGAACTCACTCTGTAGCCCTCGGCTGGCTTCCAACTGAGGGCCATCTTCCCATCTCAGCCTCCCCAGTGCTGGGATTGAAGGTATGTACCACCATGGCAGGCTTCTGTTGTGTTCTTTGATGGGAGAATCACAGAAGAGTGCCCTATGTTGTTTTTTTTATTTCTTATTCCCACTCCAGGGTAAAATTCTAGCCCTTAATTAGGAAATTAGTGCACAAAGCTTATTTTGTGGGAGCCAGACTAGACCCCTCTGCTTCTCGAAAACTCACGTAATTGCCATGCAGCACAGTGAAGAATTCAGGGTTGGTGATGAACTTGACTGCCGGGGACTGCAGCAGCAAGGTGATTTTTTGTGAGTTGACTGGAGAAAGTGAGCCTTCTCTTCTCAGATCTGGAATAAGTAGAGCCAAGAAACAGAACACATTGGGGAAGAAAAGCTTTTTCAGACTGAGTACTTTCCTTACAGCATCAGCACTCAGGCTTCCGTTAACACAGCAGACAGACTTGCTATTTATAGTAATATGACCAGGCCAACCGCCTCTTATCCAAAGTGCTTGAGACCAGAAGTGTTTGGGTTTTTTTTTTCAAATTTTGGAATATGTGCCCATACACCCTGCGATATTTTGTAGATGAGACTCACTTCTAAATATGAAACTCAGCTGAGCGTGGTGGCATATGCTTTTAATCCTAGCACTTGGGAGGCAAAGATAGGAGGATTTCCATGAGCTCAAGGCCAGTTTGAGATTACAGAGTGAGTTCCAGGTCAGCATGAGTTAGAGTGAGACTCTGCCTCAAAAAATCAAAAAAATAAATATGAAGCTCATTTATCTTTTAATGATACCTGGAGGTAATTTTAGACAACTTTTTAAAAAATTTTATTTATTCATTTTCAAGCAGAGAGAGAGAGAGCAAGAGAGAGAGCGAGAGTGAGAGCGAGAGCGAGAGCGAGAGAGAGAGAGAGAGAGAGAGAGAGAGAGAGAGAGAGAGAGCACACCAGGGCCACCTCCTTGTGGGGCTGGCTTATGTGGGTCCTGGGGAATTGAACCAGTGGCCTTAGGCACTGGAGGCAAGTGCCTTAACTGCTGAGCCATCTCTCCAGCCCTAGACAACTTTTTGAAAAATAGTCTCACTATGTAGTCCAGGCTGACCCAAACTCACTATCCTCCTATCTTAGCTTCCTAGGTGCTGGGACTTAAAGCTCGTGCCACCATAAGTACTTTGGACATGAACTTCAGTTTCATGATGTAGAATTTTCTACTTGTACCATCATGTTGGCACAAAAAGAGTTTTGTTTCTTGGAGCATTTTGGATTTGGGTTTCATGAATTTGGGATGCACAGTCTGCATCACTTTCTGTAAGTCAAGTAGAAATGGCTATTCTTTAGTAGTATTCATGTGCAACTTCATTTAGGCTCAAGTCCTCTAACATCTCCTTCCTTGTTGTTCCAATGACTCTTTAAAATTGTAGTTATAAGAGAAGAACCTGTAGATCTGCTAGTTTGTGGAGAGGCTCACAATTTTCCCCTCCTAGTGTCACATCCTCTATAATAAGACCTTCCAGCTTCTCCCCTTTTTGAACCGGGAGTGACTTTGTGCTTTAACCAGTACAATGTGGCAAAAGTGACATATCCCCTCTGAGTTAGCATTCAGCCAGTCTGCTGAGGTCAGAAACCAACAGGGAACAGGGACAAGGCACCCATCTGAGTCTCTCTCACAGTCCACAGTCAGCGCAACAACTGTCCAAAGACATACACATGAGGCTATCAACATCCCAAATGACCACCAGGGAGAGCATGGTCTGCTGGTCTAACTGCTGGTCTGCAAAGCTAGGGGACAAATGCGTGCTTGGTAGGTTAAGCCATGGTATTTTTCTTTATCATGTGTATGTGTGTGCAGTGTGCATGTGTATTATTATGCCTGTGGGTGTGCGTGTGAAGCCCAAAAGTTGACAACTGGTGTCTTCCTTGATTGTTCTCTTTATTTTATTGAGACAGGGTCTGTCACTTGAGCCCATTTATCCAGCCCCTACAGCATTAAATTTAAGGATGTTTTGTTACACAGTAAATTCTAAGTGATCTAATAGCCAGTGCAAAAGTCAATTCTGAGCATCTTCTTTTCGTCATGTTTTTAATTACTAGACCATTGTACTTACTATGTTTCACTCAGAAGGCTGAACAGAAGTTAGTAAGAGAAAAACCTAAACTAATCAGTTTCGATGGTATACCTGGTAAAATAAGCAGAATGAAGTGAATAAAATTTGTTGGCACTGTGTGTACGTTGATGAAATCACATGAAACACTCCAATGACCACATTACCATAGATGTTGTCTGAGACCTGGTGGAGTGGGAAATACAATGCCTGCTTCTCAGACTGTTTCTCAGCTTCTGGCAAATAAATCTGCCACCATTTAAACCACTTCAAACAGAAAGTGGATTACTGGATGTCACTGTGATCATCTTACATCACTATGGATACAAAAAGTGAAAGCCAGTATAATATATATATATATATGTGTGTGTGTGTGTGTGTGTGTGTGTATGTATGTATGTAATAGGTTTCCCAGGCTGATCTGCAATTCACTATATAGTCTCAGTGTGGACACAAACTCATGGTGATCCTTCTACCTCTCATATGTTTTAGTGTCCTTGTTGTCATCTCACCCAGGTTAGCCTCAAAGGAAGGAAAACCAGGAAAGACAGGCCCTAAGTGGATGGACAAAAATGTTCTTGGATGGTGTGCTCACTGGTAAACATCTTTGTCCCAAGTTCCTTTCTAGGGAGACAACTGAATTTTGTATTAAATGTTCATGATTATTTCTTTTTCTTATTTTTTATTTTTTAAAATATTTTATTTATTTATTTATTAGAGAGAGAGAGAGAGAGAGAGAGAGAGAGAGAGAGAGAGAGAGAGAGAGAAAGGGCCTCTAGACACATGCACTCTCTTGTGCATCTAGCTTTACATGGGCACTGGGGAATTAAACTCAGGTCCTTCTGCATTACAGGCAAACATCTTAACCGCTAAGACATCTCTTAAGCCCTGTTCATGACTATTTCTAAATGGATTTGAAATGGATTATGCATTTTTATCACATGTTTTATTTATGTGGTTCCGTAGGACACCAACAGAAACATTTACTTAACCACAAATGATTACACCACCATCAATGTTGTCCTGATGCCCAGGTACAGTGGTGAGCATGGTCCCATGCCCAGACTCATCTGCTATCTTCCTCTAGATCTTCAAAGCATGATGGTGGCATTCTCATCCCTGTGAGCTCACACCTCCTCCTAGGATTCCTGATGGGGCTCATTGCTGTCTGCCTTACTCAGTGGACACCATGCCTCTTTCTCCTTCATCCTGACCCTTCCCCTATTATGTTGCCATCTTTTCCCCAGAACACCTGTCACTATCCCAGGAGGCAGGGTAAAGGCTTGCATACTTCTGTCACAAGGCCATGAGATGACATCCACAGTGTCCGGGGCCCACTCCTTCAATACCTAAGCTCGACTGGGAAGATTCTGCCTCTGAGTCACTCCCTCCACCTCCACTTCCTCCAGCTGGTACTTGCTCACAGCTCTGGCTGCCAGAATCATCTTCAGGTCTCTCTGTTGCAATGGTTCTCTGGATGTTTTGATATCTGTGCATTAAAATATGGAAAGACAGGAGTTACCTTTGTTTGCTTGTTGGAGGTTGACGTTCTGAGTCAGAGAATTGGAGAAATCTGTAAAGAATTGTCTTGACTATCAGGAAATAAATGCTTAAAATTTCCAAAAGGAAAACAATTAGTAAGATCAATTCCCTTTCCTTTGTAAGCTACGAAGAGTTTCAAAAGCATGAAAACTTACACACACACACACACACACACACACACACACACACACACACACAATAGCTAGTCATGAGAAATAACTGTGCCTGGCATTAACCAAAATCAGGAAATATCTAATATAAGAATGCATGAAGGATGTCAAAAACAAAGTAGACTCCACATTATTGTAAAGCCTTTATAAATTGGAATAATTATTTTATTCATGTATTTTTATTTTAGTTGTGTGCTTGGGCAGATGTGGAAGTGTCAAGCCTAAAAGCATGGACAGACAAATACTTGCTATTTTTTATTTCAAAGCTCATTTTATTTTTCTTTCTAGGTTGGGGATCTAGTCAGTTGGTCTGCCAGTCAATCATCTCCTCTGGTACTAAATAGGTACTATCTTTTTCACAACGAACAGGCTCTGTTCAGATAAAAAAAAAAAGGTTTTGAATATGTCATTGTCCTTGAAACACACATAGCAGAGATGGAGAAATAGGAGGAAGAGCATGAAAAGCTTAAGTGTAGCTAGATGAAGGGATGTTCTGGTCATTTGAGAGACATGTGGGAACACAGACAAGGTATATATTTTGAGGTCAGAGAACAAACCTGTCTGGGAGCTTGTCACATGAGAATATTTTCCAGAAGAGAAACACAACATGTAAGAAAGTAGAGTGCCTTGGTACTGCTCTGTGAAGCTTGGGATGAGAGCCTAAAGTGTGGTAAGAGGAGAGGAACAGCAGGAGGCAGGGAACCCCTGGAGGGAATCCCAGCAATGTTGTGGGTTATAGGTTCTCCAGCCAGAGCAACATCATAATTACCTGCAGGACTTGTGAAAGCCCAGACTGCCCCAGCTTCAGGATCTCTCATTTAGTAGCTCTGAGGTAGGAACCAAGAATTGATACTTCACTTCTTTCCCAGATAACACTACTGGTGCCAGTCCAAGGATCAACTCTTAAAAACTACTGTTGTCAGAATGGGTATATGCTGACAAAACATGAGGACATAAAACACTTAGGATGATCACACAACACTGGTGGGGAGAATGAATGGAGAAGCTGACCCTGCAGTTAGGGAGAACAGTCCAGGAGCTACTTCAAAGTCTTGGCTGGAAATTCTGAAGGCCAAGCCAGACAGGGATGGTGGGATGTACTGCTAGCTGAGGGGGAAGCCCTGAAAACTCAGGAGTTCCATAATCAGCTACATAGGTCAATAAAATACTCCCCAAAATGTGCTCTTCCCTCCTTGCCCTTGGTAGTCTGTTCTGTCTGCTTCATAGCATTTTGTAACAAATGTCCAGTTGTCTAGCTCCTGTCTGCTACAGTCCCCATTTCTGAGGATCCTCTTCCCTCTCCACATATGATACATATGATTTTGTTTTCTTTAATGTCTCTCAGCCTTCAAAGGCCTATGACCATTGACCATTGTCTCAAGGCACAGCAGGGATGGGAGACAGGACTCTCTCTCTCTCTCTCTCTCTCTCTCTCTCTCTATATATATATATATATATATATATATATATATATATATATATATATATATATATGATTTTAGGATCTAATGAGATATGAGGGTTGAAAAAGGAGGAGAGAATAGTGAAAGTCAGGGTTTCTGTTTTTCTGGGTAGCTGTAGGTGCTGACACCAAGACAATACATAAGAAGATGATGAGATGGGAAGGAGAGAAATTGGTTGATTTGTAAAAGTCGACTTGAAGGTCCTTGAGGTCACAATCTCCAGGGAAGTATTGTTATGGAGTTTTGTGCTCAGAAAAGTGATATAAAGATAGGGAAGAAGAGGAGGAGGAGGAAGAGGAAGAATAGGAGGAGGAAGAAGAGGAGGAAGAGGAGGAGGAGGAGGAGGAGGAGGAAGAAGAAGAAGAAGAAGAAGAAGAAGAAGAAGAAGAAGAAGAAGAAGAAGAAGAAGAAGAAGACCACCCCAAATAGTAAAGAGCAGCTAGATCTTGGGCAAGATCAAGTGAGGGGCACCCAGTCTTGTACAGACATGGCTGTCCTGCAGCAGCAGGAAGAGGTTCCTTTATCATCTTCCCCTGACCTTTGAGAGGAGGGCTTCCACAGTGTGTTCTCTAGCTTCATTGGGGGGATTGTCAGCAGAGACCACTGGTACAGACTGATGTCACAGGACTGTTGAACACACTGCTATATGGAAGACACCAGCAAGTCAAGAAATGCTTATCTGTGCAATAGTGACGCTAAACCTACGAGGGTAATTAACAGCTTATTGATTAGCTAAGAGATCCAGTTAGTGACAAGGAACCCATAACTGGAGCTGGAATCCATGGCAAAATCTTATGGGGACCAAGAACTCAGTCTCCCAGGGACATTTCCAACTAGCAGAGGGCTACAGAGAGGCTACACCCATTAAGAGCTAGCCATAATAGCAATGTTGTCTCATTTAACCTATATTGCTCTCACTCTCTGATGGGGATTCTGCTTGTATTTTTTCAGAAAGCAGTGAGAGAGCTGTGGACAACCCAATTCCACCAAGACATGGGATGATGGCTGACATTTTGGCAGGAGATGAACCACCCCTAACCTATCATATAGAGCCCAAATAAAACCTGTGAGAGTGATGAGATAAACAAGAGACCTATCACCACAGCAAGTCAGATAACCCATGAAAGATCAATAGAGACAGACACTACCGATACCCAACACAACCCTCCTCCTCTTCCTCCTCCTCCTCTAAATGTTGATCCTCTAAAAAGAAAAATTTAAGCAGTTTCATAATACCAGGATACCTTCTGAGTCAGCCCAAACAGCCCATCTACAATAGAAGCAAAGTGATTGTTGCCAGGTAGAAACCCAGAAACCCACACTATTAAACAGCCAGGCATTGATCTCAAATACCAAAATCCTGCATATTTCCCTTGGCTGGCTATTTTGAGGATAGAACCCTAGTATTTAATAAACCCTCATTGAGCAAAAGTAGTGATAAAAAGCAACAAGCAAAGTATTCAGTAACGTAATTAAAATATATGGAATTATAGTCAGTCAATGGGCTCCTTCCAGGTATTTAAGCGTGACTCTGAAGACTGAAGCAATATGAAAATGCTTATCATGTAATAAGAAAAATGGATATAAAACTATATCAGTTATCATTATATGCAAAAATTATGCATGTTTATAAAGGGAAGGGTACATTTAAAAAAATGTAAAATCCTTTGGATGGTAGGATTGTAGATTTTTTTCTATTTAAATTTGCAACTCCCTTAATATCATAATTTTATACAAATATTAAATCAAATTATAATTGATTAAAATGGTTATATATATATATATACATATATATTTGCTTGCCGAATGCATACATGTAAAAGCAGATTTAATTAATTCTAGGTATTCCAAAAGTGTAAGAATGAGCTAATAAGTCATCTTGTATCTCATGTGTCCATGTGATTTCTGTACGACACTAAGTAGAGGGAAGGAATACAAAGGAAAATGAAGCAGGAAGGTACTGGCAGAAATAGAAGCACATACTTCCTGGGGCTACAGAGGAGAAAGCTACTGACTATTTCTTGTGAATGATTCTGGGAAAGTATACTGAATACATGAGTTAGGCTGTTAGGATGAGGAAGTGTTTTTCAGGTGGAAGGTAGTAAGACCTTACAGTGAGATCATGTGGTTAAACCATGAAGGTCTGGAAGTATGTGCATCTATTGTACAATGGGTGGACTGAACATGGTCACTGCAATCAACCACATGGTCATTGGACACTGTATTGTTAGTGTCTATCTCCTTGAACAAACACATTTCACCTTAGTGTCCGTTTTATTTTACACATATAAAACACATTGAATCTTCACACTCTCCAGAGAGAAGTCAAAGGAAACTCGTCTTTTTAACACTAGAATGCATTTCTATTTTGTTATGTGACAGTGATCCATATACATTTCTCTGCATAATTGCAGGTTTCCAGAAAGTGAGCCCTATGTGTGATCACATATGAGGTGGAATAAAAAGATGGACGTGCCAAATCACATAAACCCTGAAATACTTGGAAATATCAGGTGAAGACAAATTTGTAAAAGCTGTAAGTAAGCCATTTCACAAGAAATCAGCACCTTCTCAAATAGAAAAATGCCCCTTTCTTTATCTGTCCTGATGAACTGCAAATGCAACATCCCATTGCCAAGTCTAGCTGTCCTCCCAGACTTGAGAGACCAAATGAGTCCCAGCAGCCTTTCTTTGCAAAAAAGTCCAGGCTGGCCTTGAACTTGAAATCTTCTGTCCTCAGTCTCCCAAGTAGCTGGGATATTCCCCCACGCCAAAAAATTCATTTTCAGGCATTGCTTTTTCTAGGATGAGAACTTGCAAAGAATTATTACCTATGGATATGCAGCAATTATGAGATCAGGGTAGAAATGCACTTAGCGATTTATGAGGCAGTTTTTCTGAAGGGAGATTTTAGTAGTTTTTATGAAAATTATTCTTGGAACATTCTTAACTATTTGAGTTCCATGCCTTTTTGAGAATCTTATGATGGATATGGGCCAGTTACTAATAAATGTTTATTCATGTGAAATTTTTCATAAAAGTTCTGGAGCATATGTCCTTGGAGAGGGTCATGATTAAGAATCCCTGGTTTCCAGCTTCAGCCCCTAAGAAGCTTAGAGGATTCCCTATCTTTAAGATACTCAAGCTTAACTTGTCCCCTACCGGTAGCTTCTAAATCTTGCCATCCAAGTACCTATTAGAAGCAAGTTTCTTAAGATAACCAGGTTCAGCTTCCTCCCAGTGAGCAGGAAAGCAGAGCAGGCCTGTCCTTGGCTGCCCTTCTTTCCCTGGGGTTCCTGGGGGGCCCAGTGCATACTGATCACCAACCGCCTGTTGAGCTGTTCCATCTGCTGGACGGAGCCAGATCTCCGCATCCCGTCTGGAGTGGCTGCTGCTGTCGGTCTCTGCCAGGTGGTTGTGCGGTTCACGTGGTCCACGTAGAACACCCGCCCATGGCTGTCAATTCGAGCTTCCCAGTCTGGTGTTTAATAGAAAGGCAAAGAAGAAATATCAAACACAGAGTGCTGACCCATGAGAGCAGATACTGCGTCCAGGCCTTATGCAGACAGGACTGAGCAATGGCTCCTCACTAAGGCCAGAACTCCTCCCTCCCCCTCTCCCTATCTCCTTCCCTCCCTCCCAGCACCTCCATGGCTCCGGCAGTGGCATGGAGACACGCCTCGCCCAGAAAGGAGTGAAATACTTCACACTGCTACTGTACTTAAAACGGCAACTGAGGGTCCTTGACTATGACCGGCCCTGAAGCTCCAATGATTCCTAAAGAGAAAAATCTGCTTATTTCGTTTAAAATGCTGCTAGTTACTCAAGCACCCACTGCAGAAGACTGGACACGTTAGCACTCTGCAGTGAGCTGACTCTGGGATGCTGAGGAACCCGTTTGTCACTCAGTCTAACAGAGGGTGACAATGTGCCTTGTCTTTAAACCAGTCTTAACTGTGGGCCTAAAATACTTGACCTCCAACTTTAGATAAGGTCTTTCTAATTCGTAGCCAGTTTAAGTGTTTGCCATTCCCTTTAAGAGGATGAACAGATGAAGCCTAGAGATTCAAAGCATTCTTTTGATCAGATGTAAATGCACAAATGATGAAATGTATGTTCAATCATCTACTTAGGACTGGCTGACAAGACTAGACCAAACTAATCCAACTACTGAAACGCATCATACCTTTTTGTTGTGAACTAACCATCCCTAACAGTAGAGGGAGCCCAAGATAAAGCTAACTTTCTTTGCTTCCCAAATTAAAACACACACACACACACACACACACACACACACACACACACACCCCTCTCCCCCAAAAGAAAAACAACTTAAGCAAGCATAAGCATAGATGATACATTATATAATACATTATATAATACATGGAAGGCTGGGGTTGGGTGAAATACATTGAAAACTACAACCCTGAAAAGGAAAGGGCTTAATGTATGAATGTGCGAGCTTGTCATAAAAGAACAATGTCTGCTGCAAAGAAACGGGGAACTCTTTCACATTCCACATATAAATATGTGATGGAAATAGAAGCAATATGAATTTATGTTGAAAATGTATTCACTAAAGGGGGGGGGGAACCCAAATAATTGTAAAGAAAAAAAAGCATTTGGTTTTTAAAGTAAGAAAAGCCATGGCTTTTGTGAGCAGTTCAGCTATTAACAATCATTTTGAAAACATCATTCAGGTAATGACATAGCAACTCTCAATTTTTAAATGGAGATAAATTTGGAATATTTATGGTTTAATATGTATATCATATCTGTTTGGAAACATGGCTATGTGTGATCTAAGGGTTTGCCTAGGCTCAATAAAATTCCAAATACCAGAATACCCCAAGTATTTATAAAGTGTTTATTTTTTGCATGTGTGTGTGTGTGTGTGTGTGTGTGTGTGTTTGGAGGGTGCCAACATCTCTTGCAACTATAAATGAACACCAGACACCAGATGCCTACACTACATTTTTTTGCATATCTGGCTGTAAGTAGGTGCTGGAAAATTGAACCTGGGGTGTCAGGTTTTACAAGCAAGTGCCTTAAGCCATCAAGCCATCGCCCCACTCCCCAAAAAACACCAATTTTAATAAACAGGGAAAATATGTATCGGGGTTGTACAATATGTTCTAGGAGACTTTGTCTAAAATTGACAATTAGATGATCAGCTGTTAGAAAAATAAGTAGCATATTGGTGACATTATATAAATATGTAATTGTGTTGCTCAAAATTCATCCTTCTTTTCTTTAAGCAGTGTCTCAATCTAGCACAGGCTGACCTGGAACTCACTCTGTAGCCCATGCTGACCTCAAACTCACAGAGATCCTCCTACCTCAGTCTTCTGAGTACTAAGGTTAAAGGCTTCTGCTATCACACATGACCTTTATTATTAATGTTGATCCAAAAAATTGAAATTTCAGTGGTTCTTAAACTAATACTAGAAATGCTATTGAAAGATTTCTTTGAACCAACATAAATGTCATCCAACAAAGAAGGGACACTGGACCAAGTACCACAGATCCCTTTCCCCAGAAATTCACAAGAAGGAAGGGCTTCCTCACAAATTCTCCAAGGAAAACAAGTAGAGAATGGAGCAGCAATACAGGTACTTTCTTACCACAAATTCCTTACCACCTGATGACATATCAAATACAACAATTCCAAAAGCAAGTTGTAATATTTCCAAATTACTCATGGAGAAGGATGGTAAGTCAGACAGATCAACTCTTTTATTAAGATATAAAATATATGGAAAGCATAGTGTTTATTTTATATGCTTAAAATATTGCTATAAAATAGCCAGGTGTTAACCAGATGTGATGAGTGTTTTCTGGGTTGCTTTATACAGAATTTACTTTTACACATCTTATAATCAAAGGAAAAAAAATCCAAATGGATCTTCAAGCCTTATCAAGACAGGATTAAACCCTGTGATGTCATGAATTCTTAGAAATCTAAAAGCAATACTTTTCCAGTACTGGGAAAAGATACACTACTGCAGGTCAGGTCAAGCCATTCATGACAGAAGAATCTATTGAATATTAGATATGTGTTCCATGAAGTCTAAGAACAATCTAGAACCTAACCACGAGTACACTAACAAAATCTTGTAAGATTGTACATTTAAATATTTTTTATCAAATGCAATACTCTAATTATACTCGAATGTTAGAGCTATATACTCAATTGTCATTTTGACATCACTACCTGTTGACATATCAACTATAATATGACCAAAAGAAAGTTTTACATCATTCCCACCCCAAAATGTTCTACCTTTTCCATCTCAGTTGTTGACGACTCTATCCTTTCCAGCTAAAATTCTAAGATCATTCCTAAGATCTTTTCTCCACTTCCAGATAGTTATGTTTCAAGTCTGTCTTCGAATCTTATGTTCAGAATCTGACCACTTCTCACCACCATCTCTGCCCCCTCCCTGCTTTAAGCCTCCACCATTTCTCATCTGGGCAACTGCAATCATTTTCTGTCACATCTCATAGACTTTCATCCCTCTGTCTCTACACAGCAACCAGAGGAACCCTTCAAAACCTAAGTCAAACAATATCACTTCTTTCCTCAAAAGCCTTGCAATCAGGGAAACCAGGTCCCACATGATTGATCCAAAGGTCTCTGTCATCTTATAACCTGCCTACTTTCCTTCTTCCTCATTGGCTAAAGATATTCTAGTTTCCTGTTCTTCACACCCATCAGGGGGCCTCCATCTAGAGCAGCTGCTCCCTGTGCCTTCAGAGCTCTTCCTTCCCAGCACCTTCATGGCTCCCTCAGCTCCTCCACAAGTGCCTTCTCAGAGAAGACTGCTCAGGCTACTGGCTCCCTGAATGGAGACCAGTGACTACTACATGTTCAAAGATCCCTTTACCCTCATCTGCTTTTGTTTATCCATGGCATTTATCAGCAGTTAATATAGTACACCAGTCTTGTATTCATTTTGTTGTTTATTATCTGCCTCCCAGACCTGTCTGTATGTTCCAGGAGGGCCAGGATCTTTGTCTATTTTACCCAATTATCAACCAATTTATATAAAAACTTCAACAAATATTTAATGAATGGATAACTACCAGAAGTTAAGTCATTCTTCTCCTGTTTGAGATTGTTTAAGAAAAGTCAGTTGATGGGATTCATTAGGAACTTTTCTAATACTTTTTTTTGCTGTATAGATAAAAAATTTAAAGCTATTTAAAGAAATTAATTTTAATTTTTGAAAGTGGCATATATTAGGTGATTGTTTTAAAGTTAATTTATACAGAATTACTCATAATATTTGCATGTAGAACTAGTTACTATTGCATGAACTGGGGAGTAACCAATAAACACCTATATGGATAGGTTATTTCTTGTGAAGAAAGTGTCTCTTTCTTATGAAAACACGTTATTTATTTATATAAATACATAGATACATATCAAATAAATATTAGATATGTATAAAATACTGAAAATTTTTACTCTCTAGTTATGTCACATCCAGAAATCAATATATTAAAAACAGAAGTGAAGCATCATAAATTAAAGAGTATGATGTTTGGTCTGGCCTCTGAGAATTAAACATGACATTCCTTTCAGATAGTGCATATATTAGAGTTTTTTGTAATTTTCTCACTGGTAAAGTACAATTGCATAGGGAGAAAAATAGTGTTCGTGTAAAATACACTAGGGGGCTGGAGAGATGGCTCAATGGTTAAAGGCACTTGTTTGCAAAGCCTGATTGCCTGGATTTGATTCTCTAGTACCCACGTAAAGACAGATGCACAAAGTGGCGCATGCATCTGGAGTGCATTTATAGTGCAGGTGGCCCTAGTGCATCCATACTCTCTCTTTCTCTGTCTGCCTCTTTCTGTGCCTCTTTGTCTCAAATAAGTACATTAAATTAAAATTTAAAAATAAAATACCTTAGAAAGAAGAGATGAGTTAATAAATAAGTGCATCTTCTTTTGGAAACTATAACTGCTCAAAGCAAGGCCAAGCAAGAGAACATAGAGGAACATGGGTTCTTCACATACTGGAATGATTTTTTTCAGTTATAAAATTTTGTCAAATTTTTAGAGTCATCTTACATGTGGAAAAAAACCTTAAACCAAAATATAGATGTTCTAGAATTTATGAACATATGTACTGCCGAATTTGTAAGATCTAGGTGTCAGTATCTTCTCATCAACTCAATAGTGGAGTGGCTCGGGTTCAGGCTGAATGATATCTACAGACTGCTGTGTGCGTCCAAACCCAGCACTTGTCAGGAGAGGGCATTAGAGCGTCTTTTTGTTTTGTTTCCTTTTTTTGTTTTGTTTTGTTTCCCAAATAAGAAAACTTGAGTATGTGAGAGATTAAATGAATTTTCTAAATTCAGATGACTGGTCTAGATACTATTAATTATACAGTACAGTTACTAGGATAAAACAACAGTGAATTCTTTCCTAAAGATTATATTTTTCTTGACAATGTCTAAGAACTACAGTAGAAATGTGGAGTTCTTATCTTTTGAGGTGAAGTTACAGTTCCGAAAGCACAATGTGCAGGACCATGTGGATCACGGCTATTTTACTTACTGTGTGGAGATACATGTAGGTAACAGATTCAATGGAGAATCATAGAATTCTTCTATTTGAAATTGAAAATTTTTAACTAGTAAAATTTAGGACTGAATAAAGATTTCACAAGGACTAAGTTTATAAGTTAAGTCTTATAAAGAAATCATCTCCATTTCAGAAACTGGAGGACACTTAAATAATTAGTTATTTCCTTAAGAAAATATGTTGAAACATCTAGTTTTAAAAGACCAGTTTTTATAGTAGACTCCATATTGGTAACTGATAACAATGTTGGGTGTATGAGTGTTTGCATACAAATCCATACTGACCTGATTAGGCTTGTCGGGAACATTAAGACACAGGTTTTACAAACTAAAGCTTACTTGGTGGAAGAGGCTCATCGATTGTTGGGTAGTGATGATGTTCAGGCCTCAAGGAAGGAAGCTGGCTTACTGGCTGGGAATTATGGAGTATAGGACATTCACCTATGAACAAGATAGTCAAGACATTCAGATTCATTCATGGCTATGGCAATGTCATTAAAAAGCATGACTGTAAAACAAAACTACTGTAAGGAATGACAAATAGAGTGAGCAATATAGTTCTTATGTCTCTTCACGGCATTCATAACATTCATGATATAAAAATTGTTAAAGAAGAGAAGGAGAGGAGAAGGAGAAAAGAAGAAGAAAAAGGAGGAGGAGGAGAAGAGGAAGAAGCAGAAGAGGAAGAAGAATTAGAAGAAGATGGAGAAGAACAAGGATGGGGAGGAGAAGGAAGAGAAGAAAAAGAATGAGAAGTTGAAGAACAAGGAGATGAAGAAGAGGAGGAAAGAGAACAATGAAGAAAAAAGAAGAGAAACAGCAGAAGAAAAATTCAAATATTTCATGACTAGTGATCCAGACCAACATGTAAGATCAGACTGAATATAAAACCACTTGAATTTTCTTGATGGGCGGTGACATTATCTCAGAAGGGAGAGCCTTGTTTTAGGTAGTAAAGGATACTGGGTTATTTGTCAGAAGTGAGGCTCTGATAAGGTCCTTCTAAGCTTGGTGGGCTTCACCATAAGTTTCAGATTTTATGAATGAAACTCTGATATAATGCCTTTCCAAGATGGGTAAAGGAGCTTATGGGCCAAGAAAATAAATTCCTACAGTAGGGAAGCTAGCAGATAAGTAAGGTAGGAAGCCAAAGGTACCGTAGGAAGTCATAGTTATTCCAGATTATGTGAATGAGGAATTAGAAAAGCCACCATATTCTGGAAAGGGAGAGGACAAGAAACAAGGGAAGCAGATGAAAGGCAGGGAAACAGAAATAGGGAAATTTCAAACACAGACAGGAGATAAACGGAATAACAAAGACAGACATGGAGAAATTCTAGAAACAAACATTGTATCCACAGACTGTGTGCTTCTGACTAGTACATAGTGTATATACTGTGTATGTGTGTATACTGTGTATATGTCAGTTCAGACATGTAATGAGTGAACAATGGTTTAGAACAGTGTTTCTATTTCTTGATGTCCTCAGGTTTGTAGAGTGAACATGTGGACAGCTGATTGCTCTCAATCTCTGCAGACCTGGAAGGTCCCAGAACACAAGGCAGCCTTCATCCTGCAGAATCTCATGCTCACACCCTATCAGCCAGGGGACAAAAGTCACCCTTACCTTTCTCTACTCTCCATGACTGAGGGAATGAGTACATTTTCTTTTGCCCTTATGGTCAAAGAGGAGAGAAACTGAAAATCAGTGGTCAATATCTTTGTGGGATCTCAAGTACTGAGTATTTTCTAGAATGACCATACATAGAAAAATATAGTTCCACAGACACAGCAAAAAATAAAAATAAATTAATAGGAACAAATTAGATGGGTTCAATTTTGTAGATAACTAGCAAGGAAATAAAGATGTATTTAAGAACAAAAGGGCTTTTTAGATATCAAAATATTAACTCTATAGCATATTACTCAAATCCTCTGGGTCCTTGAAGATGAATGGAAATCAAAGAAAGTATCCCTATGTTAACACAATACTCAGTGTGGACAGATGACTGTTTCAAACTCAACTTCTGTGTTTACATGGGTACTACACTCACATTTGTGTTTATGTGTTTAGTGTTACAAAGTCAAGAGGAAAACAATTGTGTAGTTGTTATGTCATCAGCTGCTGCATTTTAAATTTTGTTTCTTAAAAAACTTACCTCATTGTAATTAATTCCACCAAACAGGTTAATGACTCCTCCAAGCTTGTGGAAATATAATACTTGCCAGGAGTGCATCCGACCTGCTTGTGAACTCCAAGCTAATGTAATGACATGATTGACACATGTCAATGGAAAGATGGATGGAGCACACTGAGAAAGCAAGCAATTCTGTTCTGCACTAGGACCCTGGGCTCCACATCATCTCTGCTGCCTCAGGCACAAAGCAAGTGTTCAGAACTGGAGCAATCCAAAGAGGAATCCTATTTCCCCACTTAAATAAGGCTGTCCTTTTAAAATTCGATTCTGATTATAAAGAGTATGGGCAAATTGTAAAAAAAAGGGGGGGCTACCTAGAATATTATTTTAAGCAAATGAATTTGCATCTAATAAGGGGGAAATTGACCACATTACCTTGTTTCTTGCCTTCATTTTCAGAAAGTTTTTAATAACTATTATAAAGTAACATCTAAATAAAAATGTTATAGAGGGGAACAAAGTAAAAAGCCAATGGAAGAATATTATCTTAAATAGCTGTGAATTTAAACCAATGTTCTAAAATGATGGTTCCCCTCAATTGCTATGAGTTCCTTATGTGGACATGTGCAGGCTAAGTATAACTTATTGCTAATCTCATCCAGTTTCTACTGTGAAATTGAAAAAGATTAAAGTTTTTTTTAAATAAAACCAGCACCACAGATACAAGTGTCAGGTACCTCTGTGCACATACTGATTTCTTATTGAGTATATGCTATTGTGAAACCTGTGGTCAATGAGGGATGATTGTATAATATAGGCTCTGTTAGCTCAGGGCTCATTACTGAGGTGGGAAGCCTGGCTATGAATGTATACACAATCCACATGAGCTCAACAATCCCTCTCAGGAGTCTTTTTCTTTTTAGTTCCTCTTTTAAACATTACAGTGAATAAAACATGTAGGTGCTTCTTTCCTCTTCTTGATTTGTAGTGTGCAGAAGTCAGGAACTTAAGGTTTCTCTAGAAACTACTCTGCAAAGACTTTGTTGTCACTCTGGAACCTGTCTTTCCCCTATCAACTGTTAATCCCTCACAGGCATGGACTATGCCGTTTTTTGTAAACTATGCTTTTATATAAATTTATATGAATATAATTTTTAATTCATAGGTGGATCCACCTATAGGTTGAAATCATACCAAATAGGGTAAAATAGAAAGTATCTCTGAGCTAATAATGGAGATGAGTCTTCCAGTGGGAATACTTACACGATTTCACCTTCTGATCCACCAAGGTTACAGGGCTGACTATCTGGCCTTCCCAGAAAAAGCACACTGACCTCTGGTTTGAAATATCCCTTCCACTCCTCTGTGTGCCCTTCTGTGAGAACCCCCATCTCCTGTTGCATTTATTTCCCATCATGTTGTCAGTATGGGCTACCTTCCAAGAATTATTTGATACTCATCCGTCTTCCTGGGGTCAGCACAAAGCCCCTGGCACAACAAAACAGGCACTCAAAACACTCTTCTTCAAGAAAGGAATCTCCCATCACATCACATTCTCATTCCTGGGGGAGGGAGGGGGCTTTCCCTAGAGGTGTTGGCATGGTTTTCCCTGTCTTCCCGTGTTTCCTTCTCTACCAGTTTCCTTATGTGTCCATTTCCCCTCATCCCCTCTTTCTCCAAAACGTAGAATTGGGCATAGCAAGATATTTAAAGTTATTTTTATGCTCACTTTAGTTCTTGTGCAATGATTTGCAGGTGCCAGGCATTTGTTTATGGGCTGAGGATTCAAGCATAAAAAAGATGTATTCTGGCCCTTGATGAGCTTACAATCTAAATAGAACACCCCACCTCACGTGGAGGCTAAGTTAAACAGCAGAACAGTGAAACAGCAGGGTCTCTAGTTTGCTCTTTCACAACATCTGAATCATTTCATATTATTTTGTGACTTTTAAATTTCCTTTCTATGCCACTGGTCACTTGACTGGAAGAATGTTCCAATCCTGGAAAGAAAACGAAAATTACTAATTTATGATCTCACAGGCACAATTAAGGGGGGGGGGAAATCTTTGCTTAAAACAGTACATTTAAAAACTATAGGTGGCAGCTTTTGGGTTAGAGTCTTATTTGAAACAAAGGAATGTATACATACGTGTCACTTTTCCCTTCCATTAGCCAAAATAGCCAACAACAACAGCAACAACAACAATTATTCACAAGAATCAGACAGACAGAAAAAAAATGACAGACATAATCAGGCTATCCATATATACATATCAATTACTATTCACATTTATCGCTAATCTTCAATGTTTGGGGAGGTCAGCAGATTTCACACACAATTCTCCTCGTGTATGATAGATTGTGTCCTTTGAAGCTAGTTTGGGCACTGGGGTCTCTGTTGAGATTCGAAAGCTACCTAACACCAACCAGTTTTGGAGATCCTTTGAGACAAAGAGAGCACACATACAGGTTCATGCTCCCATCCAACGAGTTGTATTTCTTGGTGCCAATCTGAGACACAAGGGGCCGGGGTCTCACGGGTATCTAGACTCACATACACCAAGACGCATGCACACATACATGTACAAGACAGGCATACACTGGCCACAGCATCCCCATTCGGTGAGCGAGCCTTGCGTCCTGCTCGGGATTGCAGTCTAACCTTCTCTCCTGGTGCTTGGCACTGCCACGGGGGACTCCAGGCCTTCCAGGCTTCTGGTCGCGTCACTCCCTCCACCGGGGACAGCCAGTTCATCGTGCCACAGCCCAGCACCGTTCGTGGGATCCGAGTCCAGCTCCGGGCTCTGCATGGAGTCCGGGACCGACTCGAAGGCGCTGTTCTCGTCCTCTTCGTCGTCTTGCGAGGAGAACAGGGTGCTCTCGGAGACCTTGGCGCTGTCCACGGAGGAGAAGCGCGTGTGGCTGGCGAAGCGGCTGCCGGCGTGGAGGCACGAGGGGCTGTAGCACGACGAGCTGTAGCACGACGAGCTGTAGCAGGACGAGCTGTAGCACGACGGGCTGCAGCAGCACTCGCAGCCCTGCTCCCCGCCCTGCCGCGGGCTGGAGTCGCTCTCGCTCCCGGTGCTGGGGTGCGCGGAGCCATCGGGGCCGTCGGGGAGGCCGGGCGACGCGGGCCCCGTCGCGGGCGCGGCCCCGTCCTCCGCCTCGCCCTCCTCGCCCGGGGCCGGCGGGTCGGCGGCCACCGTGTCCACGTCGCTGAGCGCGTCCTTGTCCGAGGGGTCCCGCAGCGTGGCGTCGTCGTCGCCGTCGTCGGGGGCGCAGCCCTGGGCGGCGGGCAGGCTGTGCAGCAGCGTGTGGATGCGGATGTAGTGCGTGCGCGGGGTCTCGGGCTCCCCGCACGCCGCCGCCGCCGCGATCACCGTCTCCAGCTCGGACACGGGCAGCGAGCACGGCCGGCTCTTCCTCGCGGAGGGCCTGGGCTGCAGCCGGCCCTCGGCTGCCTCCAGATCCCCCTCCTCGTCCTTCTCCTCGGCGATCTCCTCCGCCGGCCCCGCCGCCGCCCCGTGGCCGGGAGTCTCCTCCTCCGGGCTGTCCTCCGGCGGCGGCGATGGGGGGCCTTCGTCCTCCAGGTCCAGCCCGTCGGCACTCAGGGCGGGCTGGGGGTCCTGCTGCCCAGGGTCCTGGGGCTCCTCGGCTCCGTCGGGGCCCTCCGAGATCATGCCTTCGTCTCCAGGCTCGGAGGGGTCCTCGGCTCCCTCCGCTGGCCTGGCCTGCTCCAGGCTCTGGTCTCCTGCTTCAGTCCCCGGGTCCTCGCCTAGGGGCTCTGGCTTCGAAATCGTGGCGGCATCGTTTGAGGACTCCCCAGGACTGCTCTCCACCAGGGTGTTCATGATGCTGTCTTGAACTTCTGCTGACTCAGGCTCAGTACTCAGGGATGTCTCCTCGTCATCTGCTGGCAAGAAGATAAGTGTGTCATTTCTCCCCTGAGTTCTCAACATTAAAGCAGCCTGAATACTCACCATCCACGACTCAGGGAACCGAGTGGAAGAGGGGGTGGAAAGATTGTGAGAGCCGTGGTGGGGGAGATTATCCAGAGGCAAGACACCCCTGAGTAACATCATACTAGGGCCAGGAGAACCGGGCCGACTCCTAGGCTATCCAGGGTCCCCTGCCCCAAGGACTGATCCAAATGGCCCATGGAGGAGGATATCCAGCTGATCGGGGATGGGGAAGAGGGGTATTGCAGAACTGGGGATAACAACTCATCGTTTGCCCATTAAATAATGTAACTCATTATGGACAATAAAAAGAAGTGTGTCATTTCTTCGAGAAGAGAGCTGACATGGTGTAAGCGTTCTGTGCAGGCACACGCAAGTCACTGCTAGAGATTTCTATATCTGTTGGGGTTGGTGAGTGTGCTCCCTCTCAGAGCTCTGGACGCTGCAGACTCCTTGTGTCAACGACCATTTGCACTTGGGATGTTTTTTAAAATTCTATTTCAAGGGAATACATTACTTTTTTTCTTGTATCTTTTGTTGTTTAAATGCCCAAAGCCTAGCACTACCCAGGTTGCAGCACATAGTAGGTGCTAACAGTATTTGCTAATGGAGTGACCTCCAGATGGGGATAGTGGTGGTGTTTATAAATCCTTGATAATCCCAGGCAAAGTTAATTGTGCTTGCTCAGAGTATTTTCCTGCCAGAATGGACAGGCTAGGTTTTAGACTACTCATGAGAAGGAAGGGGCAGGTCACAGATAGGAGCAAACACAGTCATTTGGAGCCTACTAGAAGAGAAAAATAAGGTCTCCACCAGCACTGTCATCCGCGGAACAGCAACCTGCAGCTCTGGATATGTACAAGATCTGTCTCCACTGCACATGTGCTAGTGGAACTCACTAGTTGAAGCCAGTCTCTCTGCTCACATATAAGGCTCTTCTTATGGATAAACAGAAGGGTCAGTCTTATTCCCAGAGCATAGTAAAATGCCGAGCTTGACAGAACAAAACTATCTAGATAGAAAATAATGTCAGTAAAAGTAAGATACGGCTTAGTATCAATGTCACCCACACTGTCAACCTCTATTCCTCTGTGTAACCATGAACCATTAGCCGGTCAATGAAGGGAAGCAAACGTGGCTTCCAGAGTAGATCACAGGCTTCTGGGACCAAATGGAGAAGGCAGAAACCCCTCAAGCTTGGGGCATGTCTAGTGAGAAGCATGATTATTTCAGAGAAAGGAACCACGGCGACACTTGGACAAGATAGGAAGCTCATGTTGAAAATACCTGCATGGATGGAGGAAGTGATCTCAAATCGGAATTGCAGCTGTCCACTCACATGATCAGTTGGAAGCCTGCGGCCAAGTGTGTAGCTGACCAACCTATCCCTAGAAGGAAATAAGCATCATCACCGATTTGATCAATACCTCTCCTGTTGAAGACTATATGTATACTCTCTATACCAGCAGGTGAGACAGGCAAGCCCAGAGAAGCTAGGCTGACAGGTACGAAAGCTCTGTCCAGGCACACACTTGATAATCCTTTGTAAAAATGGGAACATACATGTGTTTAACCAGAAGGAAAATCTGATCAAATACTCTAAAGCATGGATCAGTACACTACAGCTCATATTTGGCCCACCACCTGCTTTTGTACGACCATGTGCTTTTACATTTAAAAATAGTTGGGTGGGAGGAACTGAAGAAGAATAATATTTGTGGCACAGGAAAATCATGTGAAATTAAAATGTCGATGCCCTTGAATGTAGTTTTACTGGAGCACAGACCTGCTCATTAGCTTACATGTGGTCAGTGGTTATTGTCATGTTACAGGGGAGGAATTGAACAATTTGGACAGAGACTGTATGACATACAAAGCCTAAAATGTTTACTCCCTGGCACTTTGCAGAAGGTCTGCCAACCTGTGTCTGGGGATGTGGTGGAGAAGGGAGAGTTTGTGGATGTTCCTTGCTTGCTCTTCCTGTGCAGAATGCTATTTTCCAAATATGCCTTTGACAATGGAGAGTACCAGAGGTATTGGGGAAATAGATGTAATGTATAAGACTGAATATTGTCAGTTATTGAAAGCCTTGCTGTGCTATGGAAAGTCGCCTGTTGCAAATCAGAGCAGAAGCAAGACCTGTGATCTGGGTCCACCATTCTTTGACTGTAAGTCATACCCAGTATGGAGACCCTGAGTGGCTACCCTGAATGCTTGCTTCATCTCATCTACTCACTCAAAACAACTGCTTAATTGTAAAAAGAAATCTGTCTGTGGAGACTCAAGCTCAAGCTGTACTTTTGTATTTTCACCAATGGAGCTTTTCCACCTTGGCTGAAAGATAGGATTTTCACCTTGTGATGCTAATCTAGTGAAACCAGAGAAGAAAACAACACATTTCACAACAAACCACTACTCTATATTTGTTCCTTGTATTGTCACATTCAAGTAAAAATACAAGTCAGGCTGGTAGTACTGAAATATTTCTTAGAAAACACTGACAATGACAAGAATATATTTCAGTGATCTGTCGACTTAGTGTTTCTGTTGGATAAGCTGTGATTTAGTGTTTATTACCAGAAATCCATTAACTAAAGATTTTATGAGGAATAAGTAGGACGAGTCACATTTTTTTTAGAAGAGGAGATTCTTGGTCAATATTATGAAGTAAGTCTATCATGACCACAAGAAAGACATTTTGAAGTCAAAACTTAATTGAAATCCAACATGAGCTAAAGGTAATTAGATGGTGACAGGGATATTAAACTTATGCCCTGCGTTCATTTTAAGCTTCCCTTTCAATGCTTTCAACCACCCAGTCAATAAATAGCTTCTGATGACCTGCCATGTAAAAAAAATGCTGTGGTGGAAATAAATAGGTGCTTCATAGTCTCTGCCTTTAAATAGCTTACATCCAACGGGGTGCATGGACGGACCAATGAATAATGACCTAGGCAGCCATTGGCACACCAAAGTGAAGATGAAATGGCTTAGGTTAGGGCCAAAAGGCAGTTGATGGCTAGGAAGCCACGGGTTAAATAATGAAGGGATGGGGGAAGAATGGAGAGAGAGAGAGAGAGAGAGAGAGAGAGAGAGAGAGAGAGAGAGAGAAGAGACCTATGAAAGAAAGTTTCAAATATCTAAGGCACTAGTCAGTGATAGATAAGCATGGGCTCAAGTGGCTTGTCAGAGGGAAGCCATGGTACGAGAGGGATTTGGTTTTGTCCTGATGCATACTCTGGGTTTCTATTGTAGCTCAGGCCAAATAACTACTACCTCCATGACCCAATAACTTGCTCCTACCTATTTTGGGACTGCCAGGAATCAGTATCACTGCAAAAGTGGGTGGTAGAGAAAGCAGGCTTTGGAAGATGAGGAAAGGAAATGGGAGGAAGATGAGAATGAGAAGCTGGAAGAGGCATTTCCTCAGCCACCAAGTCAGTGTGTCATCAGGGGTGGTGAGAAGGAGTACACGTTGAGGTTGCTTTTTCTTAAACAGGGACTGCTCTCATGGTCATCTATGCAACCTCTCTCCTTCCCCAACCCCAGGTTGCAATAACACTAGGAACATTAAGCTAACTTAGTTCAGCTCAGTTGCTTGCTTTCGCCACCTGGAATGTATCCTTTCACAGTAGGAGGCTTGCGGGTCGGATAATCACAAGATGAAAAGCACTCCACCTAGATGAATAGATGGTCCTCTCTGTGGCTAAATTGGGCTTCAGGGAGTCCAGTTCCACAGGCACTGACAATGTCTAGTATCTGTTAGCTGGAGAGTGCTCAGCGCTGGAGTATCAAACTTCCTCCCTCATTGCTTTTCTACCAACCTTTCTTTGCCCTTCTGCTTATCACCTGGCAGAGTGTTATCAGTGTGAGAATAGAAAGTAAGTCAGAGGAGAAGAATGAACAATTTTGCCAATGACAAACTAAAGAATCAGTGGAAAGAACTGTTATAAAGCCTCTTGTGGGGAGGTAGCACCTGTTCCCTGGAGAGAGGAATGAACATATAGGACCTTGGCTGTATTTCTATCTTCACTAGCCTTGTGTTCAGCAAGGCAGTTATTTTTTTAAAATGCTGTTTCTTCATATGAGGGATGATGGTAATGCCCAAGTCATGGAAGTGGCATGAGGTCTAAATTACATAGAAAAGGTTTTAAGGGACACTCTTTTCCTTTGAGTTCTTATTGTGAGCAAGTGACAGTGACACACTCTTCTTCATGTGTATGCTTTGAGTGCTGGACCTTTACAATCATGAACGCAAAGTGGAAGCGGTGTGTCTGACACATGGTTTTAGCTTAATATATGTCAGCTTCCTTTGGTCTGAGAGGTAATGGCATGCTTAAATGAACAAAGTTACACACATGTTATCAGGTGCCAATTCAATATCATTATGATGATTGTTAATAACACCAATATCTTGCTGAAAATCCAAAGAACTTTAAATTACAACACCTGCAGATTCTGCATATTGTTCTCATTCTTTGGTATCACGCTAAGGTTTATATCACATAGGCATATATTTACAGCAAAAGATCTAGTGTTTTCAAATATGGTAGCTTTTATCTAAGGCAATACATATTATCTGTAAATAGTTTATCTGATCAGAGTTCACTTTAATGGAAGCCATGCATAGATACAAATGTAAAGGACTGAAAACACAGAAGCACATCTTCATGTATAATTGAATTCTATAAGCAATACAATTTCTGTCATTCTATGGGAACGCATGCTTGTAAAATTCATCCATTTTTATGAAGCATTTTCTGTAAATTCAAGAATATTTTGGAACACTCTAAGTGTGGTTGGTGGTTTGAATGTAAAATGTCCACCATAGCACATGTGTTTGGACATGTGGTCTCTCACTGGTGGCACCGTTTGGGAAGGCTGTGGAACCTTTAAGAAGTGGAGCTTTGCTGGAGGAAGTGGGTCATTGGATGTAGGCCTTGAGGTATAGCCAGGCCCACTTCCTATTCATCCTCTGCTTTCTGCCTGCCAGTGAGACAAGACACCTTTCTATTTCTGTCACCATGCCTTCTCTGCCAGGAGACTTCCCTTCAAAACTGTAAGATAAAAATAAACCCTTCCCCTTTTATGTTGTTTCTGCTCAGGTATTTGTTTACAGCAACAAGAAAGTAACTGACATACATAAGAAACCCAGCATTTCATCTTGTTGAAATGTTGCTCATGATGATATCCTGTATACAATACATGCAAGGGGATGAAATAGTCTTAATAGTAAAAACAAATGTGATTATTTTCTGTTTATACAAGAAATGCCTCATTGATGGTTTCTTTCACTACTGTCAGGATTTCTATACTCTTATATAGCATATTAATAATATAAAATCAGATGAAAGGAAAGATTTAATTGGACGTTGTGGCTCACATAATGTCATTCATGGGAGAAGCCAAAATTGAAAAACCATGTTAGTTTGGTAATGCATAAGACTTTTATTGTAGATTACAGACCTCCCTGGGGCATGGCCTTATTGGCTGAAGTCTAGTGATATTGATATCCCAGTCACAGTTTACCCTATGGCATGTCTTTCCAGGAGCCTCTGGACAGGCATCGACAGCTTTCCCAAGAACCTCTTGATGATGGGGCGGCTCTTGGCAAACTTGTCCTTCACCTCAATTTCCAGCACATCGGTTGGCAAGGACACGAAACTGAATTGCTGCAATGAGAAAACATGTCACATCAACTAACAGAGATGATCTCGGGCCTGCCAATTCCCAGTCCATCTGCCTTGAGGACAACACTGTCAAATAGGATCATTCTTTGAGACTCAAATAATAAAATCAGCACAAATGAAAAGGAAAGAATCTACTGGGCTCACATACCTGATTAAAATTATGAATGAAGGAAGAATGAGCACAAGCCTACTTATACTTAAGGAAATATACAGTAAGCCAGCAAAACCAGATCTTATTTCAAGATTATAATGGCAGATATATTTTTTAAGTTTTATACCCCCTTTTTTTTTGTTCCTTGAGAGTGGGAAAAGAGCTTTAACTCTACATTGGTGGGAACATAAATTTATTTGATCTTTAGGAAAGAAATTTTAAACTGCAAGTTTCTATCAATCCAGAATTCAAACTTGAGTAATTTCTATTCAAGATTAATGTACAAAAGTATATGAAAGATATATTTTAAAATGAGAGTCATTGGAAAATTACTAATAATAGCAAAAGACTAGATAAAAAAAAACTCAATCTTAAGGAAATTGGGTAAATGAGGATGGTAAATCTTTGAATCAGAATGCTACTCTCATTAAAAAGAAACAGGTAAGTAAATATACATTGACATGAAGAGAACCTGAGAAAGTGGGGGACGTGCTGCCTGCTGCTGTCACCCACCCCATTGCCATTCTCTCTG
The DNA here is from genome assembly GCA_004024765.1 of Zapus hudsonius. Classification (NCBI taxonomy): domain Eukaryota; kingdom Metazoa; phylum Chordata; class Mammalia; order Rodentia; family Dipodidae; genus Zapus; species Zapus hudsonius. The sequence goes on along the minus strand of PVHP010013268.1, from coordinate 8,819 downwards.
CTCCTTTCTCCTGACCCTGCCTGCTGTGCGACCCTCACTGCTGCTGTCCAGGGTAAGGTACAGCCACTTTCTCTCCATGCCTCTTCCCTCTATCCCCACCCATAACTCACTGCTGCTGCTTTGGTCAGCCACATAAGTCTAGATTCAGCTGTTCTCTCTCTGCTCCTGAACCCCTGTCCCCAGTATAAGAGATATATCATGGGTGAAAGATCAGATGTTATGTATATGCTCCCAGTCAGACTGAAGGCACTTTATACAATGCATGTATAATCAACATCGTGTTTCCATGATTGAACTTCATGCAACACCAAGCTAAGCAAATTCAAGTTAAGACAGAACATCACATACCAATCCAAATGCTCACTCTAAGGATTGCTATCACAATATTAAAACCCATCCCCCATGAGAGCTACTTAAGAGAAAGTTTCAGACAAAGAATTAAAAAAATATCTACAAAGAACTCAAAGGGGACACAAAAAAATGCCTGAATGAATTCCAAGAGAACACAGACAACTAAATAAAACAAGGAAGTCAAACCTGAATATGAAAATGGGATTCCTAAAGAGATAGAAATAACCAAAGAAAAAATCAAACTGAAATGATGCTGGAAGTGAAAAATATAGTAAGTCAAATAAAAAAAAACTCCAATCAAAAATACATTAAGTCAAATAAAAAAAAGACTCTAATCAAACAATTTCACCACTCCAATAGAATGGACCATGGGGAGGACATATCAGGGATTGAAGATATAAAGTAGAGAAATTGGATTCATTAGTCAATATCAATTCAATGATAAATTTAAACAACATATGAATGGAACATGATATGCAATTGGGAGACCATTAAAAGACAAAATTTACAAATGAATTAAAGAAAGAGAAGAACTTTGGGCCAAAGGCATAGAAAATCCATTCAATACAATTATAAAAAAGAAATTTCCCAGGTCTAGGAAAAGAGATGCTCATCCAGGTAAGAGATACGTACAGGACAGTTTTGACAGGACCAGAAAAGAAACTCCCAGGCTGTATTATAGTGAAAGCACTAAATATAAAGAAGAAAGAAAGGATACTGAAAACCACAACAGAGAAACATCAGCTCACACATAAAGGCAGGCCATCCGAATTACTGCAAGAAGATCTTGAAATGATGTGTTTCAAGTATTAAAAAACTTGCCCTCAAGTTTATAAGCCAAAATAAACCCTTTCCTCCACAAAAAAACTACATTTGCCAACCCAAACTACTAAACCAAGCAAAATAATTGCTTGTATTAGGAGAAAGGAAATCTTTCCCGTGATAAAAGAAGGCTAATGGAATTCATGACCTTTATGTCAATTCTACAGAGGGTACATTGGATCGATAATTTTGTAATGAAATGCAGGAAAAATGCATTCACGAGTTTAGAGGAAAATGTAATATTCAATGCTAGAATAGTTGTTAAGAAAATGAAAATAGAGAAACAAACCAAATACCACAAAACCGTCAACATGACCGGTATCAACTCACACCAATAATAGCTCTGCATATTAATGACTTCAATTCCTCAATCAAAAGACACAGACTAACAGATTGTATCAGAAAACAGGACCTATCCTTTTGGCAGTTTTTAAGAAATTCATGATCCAGGTGTGGTGGCGCACACCTTTAATCCCAGCACTCGGGAGGCAGAGGTAGGAGGATTGCCATGAGTTCAAGGCCACCCTGAGACTACAGAGTGAATTCCAGGTCAGCCTGGACTAGAGCGTGACCCTACCTCAAAAAACAAAAAAGAAAGAAATTCACTTCACCATCAAAGATAGACACTACCATGGAGTAAAAGAAGCAAATGGAACCAAGTAGAAAGCAGGTATAGGTATTCTATTATCTGACAAAATTGATAAAGAAGGCCAATTAATGCTTATTAAGGGAACAATCCACCAAGGGGACAATATAATACTGATTATATAAGCTCTAAACACAGGGGCACCTAATTTCAGAGACACTTGCATAACAATGTTTACTGCTTCTCCAGCCAAGATGCCCATCCACTGATAGAGGGATAATAAAATGTGATACATATTCATAGTGGAATTTTATTCAGCTGTAAAGAAAAAATAAAGTTTGAAAATTTTATTAAAATTACTGGAACCATAAAATATTTTATTGAATGAGGTAACTCAGGCTCAAAGAGATAAATCCTGCACTCTGTCTCTCATAATCAGACCTAACTTCACATCTCCAGACCTGAGTACAACTTGGAATGTCTGCAGACATGAGAAAATTAGAAAAGGGCTAAGGGTAGGGAGAGGCCTGATGGGGAGGATATCATGGAACAAAAATGATATAAAACAGGGTGTGTGAGGGTTAGTGGAATTTGAAAGTGTTAAGCTTGGATGAGGGCTGGGAGATGGGTAAGAAAAGACGGGTATCTAAAACTAAGAGACATGAAAAAGCTATAAAATACCTACTACTAAATAAACTTAGTAAATACTATGTAATAACATATAAATAAAAATGCCAATATACTGACCAGAGCTACCCTACACAGATGGTAATGCTGTGCCTAGTAGTCATGGATTATCAAACAGCATCAGTGCTCAGCATGGAAAGCCTCCCACTGAGTTGTTGATCATGCTTCTGAAACCCCCCAAACAATAAAGACCACTGATACGGCTTTTTATTTCACACTGGTACTAAAAGGCAAGACCCTTTTACTGAAGACAGCACACTCATTGGTTTCAAGACAAAGAGAAATCAAGGTGAAGTTGGGGCAGAAGCTTCCTTCCTGCTGGAATTCAGAGTGCCAGAAGGTGCTACTCAGGTTGCTGGCAGAGAAAAGTTATTAACAATATTACCCAATGGTGAATTTTGCATTATACAATATTGGCCTATTATGCATGAGATGCCTGCCCTCTGGGGCAATAATCTCATGACTGTAACAGGGGAGATAAAGCATTCTATGAGTAGATTTGAGGCCCACCCCAGAGGAGGGACTTCATTCTTTGTATTGAAGACCAGGTCAAAAAGCACGTGGCTGGGAGAATATAGGCTCTAATGAAGAACCTACTGCTATTGTATTGCTAAATGGGTGCTTTGTCAAACTGTTTCCAAAATATTTATCCTTATACCAAAAGATGAGTGCAGTCTCAATTTCCTTTTTCTTTTTTGGCAGCAGGAGTCAGTTAATTCAGAGAATCCCAATTGTTTAATTAAGTATGGAAAATAAGTTCCATACTTACACAGGACACATACATCATGTCCAAAAGGATTCAGGGAATACCAAGGAAGATGGGACAGAAAGAGTATAAGACTTGGTTGATGGAGAGGAGTAACCTGGGACTTTCATAGATGTGACAGGTCATTGCACTCATGAACTCAAAGCAGCACAAGGCTGTGCAAGATGGAAGAGACTGATTCTGTCATGAGTGAGAGCCAATTCTCCCTAAAGGAGCTAATGGAAGCAGGGAGAAGAAGTACATTAGGGGCTGGAGAGATGGCTCAGTGGTTAAGATGTTTGCCAGCAAAATGTAAGGACCCTAGTTCAGTTCCCTAGTGCCCATGTAAAGCCAGATGCCCAAAGCAGCACATGCATCTGGAGGTCATTTGCAGTGGCTAGAGGCCCTGGCACACCCGTTCTTTCTCTCTCTCTCCCTTTCTGGGTCTGTCTGTCTCTCTCTCTCTCTGCTTGCAAATAAATACATAATTATATAAATAAAAAAAGAACAGTAGGACTGAGAGGAATAAGGAAGAGTAATATATGGTATATATGATCAAAATGAAATATATATGTATGAAAAAAATTAAATTAAATAATTGAAATTCTATTGCTGGATGGGAAGAAAGAAAAGGTAGTTAAATGTTATTGCTAATTATGCTCTTGGGCTGGGGAGATGACTTAGCAGTCAAAGACACTTGCTTGCAAAGTCTGTCAGCTAGGGTAGACCAACTTCTATTGGCCAGTGCCCACATAAAGCCAGATAAGCCAGATGCAGGTTGCACAGAGGCCTTGGCACAACCATTCTTTCTCTTTCTCTCTCTCTCAAGTTCAAATTATGTTCTTCTTTCCTAAACCATGTGCTGAATTTTACTTTTTAGAGCTGTCGGATAGGACTTTATATTCTTTTCAGGTTTTATAGCTTCCTTTAGTGGAAGAAATATGGCAGTGTGTATTTATTGCCTTTTACCCAAAACTGGGTCCTCTTAAAGTTTTGAAAATTCTGGCCTTCTGATCCATTTACAGGGCTAGAACCATCCAGTAACAAAGAATAAATTACCATGTATTTTGAAATCACAGAGAAAATGCCTGGAGGCATATATACTGACCCAGGAACTCTAGGGAAACTGGCTGGAAGGGGAGATGAGAAAGCAAGTCTTTTAGATTTTGCTTTATTTTTGTATCCTGCCACTTTGCTGAAGGAATTTATCACCTTCAGGAGTTTACTGATACTATTCTTCAGGTTTGTTATGTATAGGATCATGTTATCTGCAAAAAGGGATAGTTTCACTTCTTCCTTTCCAATTTGTATCCCTTTTATGTCTTTCTCCTGTCTTATTGCATTGACTAGAACTTCCAGGACTATGTTGAAGAGCAGTAGTGAGAGTGGACACCCCTGTCTTGTTCACAAATTCAGTGAGAACTCCTTGAATTTATTTAATGTTAAACTGTTTTATTTAATGTTAAACTGTCTGTTAAAGAGCATATGATGTGACTTTTAAAATGAAAACAAAGTCTATGAGCTGGTCATCAATAAAGACATAGAACACTCAGGGTGATAAATAATCCAGTACAGACTATCTGAGAAGAATCTAAATAAAGTTGATCCCATAATATAAATTCCTAAAGCCTTGTTAGCAAAGGCTGGAGAAAGGGGAGGGAAGGAGAATTAGAAAAATATTGATCAATGAGTACTCAGTTATAGTTAGGTAAAGAAGTAAGCTTAGGTATTCTATTGCACAACAAGGTAACTATCAGTTACAATGTAGGTTTCAAAAAAGATTCTGGGGTGGGGGTTGCTCAGTGATTAAAGACTCTCACTTTCAAAAGCCAGTGACTTGGGTTCAATTCCCCAGCACTCACATAAAGCCAGATGCACAAAATGGAGCATGTGTTTGGAATTTGTTTCTAGCGGCACTGGGCTCTGGTGTGCCCTCTCTCCTTGCAAATATATAAATAAAATGAAAAAAAATTCCAGAAATGATATTGAATGTTGTTACAACAAAAAATTGATTTATTTGAGAAGATTGATATGTTAACCGTGGTTTTTCAAATGAACAGTTCTGCTTAGCAAATTTTTGAATCAGTCTTTCTGAATTCACTGTTTTGTAAAATTGGCATTACAACAAAGGTCTGAAATTCAGGCAATTAGCAGGGGCCATTAAACCTAGTGCTGGAAGGTAATTCAAAGTATTTTAGAATTGTTTTTCAATATAGGGGAAACAACAGATTCTACTAAATACTGAAATTATATGTGAAAGGGGGCCCAATATTCCCAGATGCATTCCTAGGAAAACTTCACATTTTACATGGAAACATTTACATAGTTTTCCTTATGGATGGCTCTTTTCAATGGACAATATACTATACCCGTCCCTTATTATATATGTCCAAGAGATGAAAGAGTTCATATGTTTTTATTTACACTGGACCAAATACGTAGGACCAACATATTACCTTGTTTTAAGGTTCTACAGTTGTGTCTGAGAAGAGTCTATTAAGATTCTGAAAGAGCTCTGCTGGGATCCGTTCAAAGTGGAGAAAGCAGAAAGGTTGCCAGGAAAGGGCAGCCAGACCTGTATCCATCTCCCTGGGGGGATGGTGAGCAGGGCACTGACAGAATGAAGGCCAGGTCCTGGGACAGCAGAGATCACATTCTCCAACTGAGAGAAGCATGGATGTGGGAGGGATTCTGATGGAGAGGGTCAAACTGCTTAAAGGGCCAAGCAAGGCCCAGGGCCTGTAGAGTGGTGGGAGGCAGGTTAGGTGACACAGGATACAGAGCCAGTGTGGTGGGCAAGACAGAGGGACAGCCAGGGAAGATATGTGTGATGAGGAGTGGAGGGCATGATGGGATCCTGTGGGGTATATTGAGGAACAATTTCAGGGTGGCTGCAATCCCAGGCTTTGGATTGGAGCCCTCAGAGACCACAAAAACAGAAGAGGGAGTGGAAAGAGGAGGCCACCCTGAGGCCTGGGAGATCCTTCCCTGGGGTGGTTTGCAGGGTGTGAAGGCCATGGAGGAAGGCTAGGTGGGCGTGCGTTCATGGACCCACATGTGACATGGGTGGGGGGGCTGTTTGCCAAGTTCTCCCAGGAGGAATATCTGTAGCTGTGTTGTCTTAAAGTTCCCAGGCTATTCACAAGGTCACTGCACTCGATCAGGCCCAGGGAGATATCTCACCCTCCTGGAAAGGCCCAAGAGGTCCTGTGATCCAGTCTGGACATCCCCCAACTTGGCAGCTTTGGAAATAGTTCAAGGTGCGGCAGTCATTTATGGTCCAGTTGTGTTTGGGGGAACGGAGGGTTAAGTGACAGATAAGCACACGTTTCTGTTAGGACAGAGGGCACAGAAAGAGCTTTTGGTTTGTTTCACTGAAAAAGAAAAGCTCCTGCTTTTTGTGTTTGTAAACAGGTGCCTCTTGCTCCTAAATACCCCTCAGTGGCCTGTAATGCAACAAACTTAATTTCATGAGTCGTGTTAGGAAATAGTAAAGACTTTAAACACATGTTGGAGCTGAGGGTGGAGCTCAGTGGCAGAGAGTTTGGCTAGCATCCATGAGACTCTGGGTTTCATCCCCAGTACAGCAAAACAAAACAAAATAAACACACAGTGAAATTGCACAACAGCCCATTTTGAGATTATTTATAATAAATTTCAAAAAATATTCTTAAAGAGTATGCAAACAGGGTTGGAGGACTTAAGGGTATTTGAAATTAAAATACTATATTTCATACTTTTCTCTCTATACAAAATTGTTCATTAAGTTACATTTAAATGTTCTACCTATATTGCTTAAAGGTTTCACAGGGTTGGGGAGATGGGGTAGATAAAGGAATGGGATTGGGTTAACCCATGTTAAGGATGTATGAAAAAGCCATATGGAAATCGATTACTTTGCAAACAATTTAAAATGTGGTTGAACAAAAGTATTCTACTTGGGTGTATAAAGCTGCTCCCAGAAGCCACAGGCTATTAAATGAAAATTCCAGTGCCAATGCATTGTTGGTCAGGGATGCTATAGAGGCATGTAAAATAACAGAAGCTATTGCAATTGCTCTTGGTTGCCCACCTAAACTAGATGGCAGGTCCTTATTGCTGAAGACGCCACGTGCTTTCCTGTCGGGATCTAGGGACATTAAACTTGAATTGAGCTGGAATCTTCCTCCCCAATGGCTAGCTTTCATCATCGTGCTGGAAGCTGTTCTGTAGGATGCTGGAGGAGAAAAGTTACCAACAGTCTTACCCAGCTGTGAACTCCGTGTGCTCCACAACCAGCTGGTCATGTGAGATCTGCACATGGGTGCAGCAGTGGCATGACTGTTTGGGGAGTGGCCAGCCCTGTTCTGATTGGGTCTGAGACCTGTTCTGCAGGGGGGAATTCAGGCCTTGTATTGTAAACCTGGTTAAGAGTCTGTGACTAGAGAAGTCATAGGCCCTGGGGGGGGGGAACGACTTATACTGTGGATGAGAAATGCATAGGTTATTAAATTGTCTTCTAAATATGTATATTTGTGACCAAAGATTGGTGATGGCTCTATCATAAATATTTCCATTCATAGTGGGCAGAGGTTGTTGCCAAGATGCATCGCTGGCAAGACTGCTGAGAATCACCCCTCAATGGGACACTAATACCATCCCTCCAGACTCAGGGAACATTTTGGAAGAAGGCACAGAAAGAATGTTAAAAGTCCGAAGATGACTGTGGAAAGCTGTCTTCTCGATACCCCACAATCATTACATTCATGAATTCACAATACTCATGGTTTCCTGTGCAAGACTGAGCCTATCAACATCCCATTATGGATGGGCACAGATCTCCTAAGCCCCCAGTTCTCCCATCGCAACCACTGACAGTTAGTGGTTATTAGAAGAGGTGGAGGCATGCTCTTCAATGGTGTAGCCCATACATACATACTACAGTAAATAACCCCTCACCCAAGCTCATGCAAGCAACTTGAATCTAACTCAGTGGGTCACCAAAAAAAAAAAAAAAACAAAAAACATGAATGTAGAAAGGTAGTTGAAACAAAGGGTTTAAAGGGAGTGGGAAGAGAATAAGAATGGGGCAAATATGGGATGAATATGGTCAAAATTCCATTATATTCATGTAATTATCAAAAATAGTTTTATTTGAGTCAGATACTTCTCAATAGAATAGGAAATTATCTAAAATAGGAAGGTTAAGGTAAAGGATGAGCTTAATTTCCACTTGAAATTGCATAAAATCCAAATATAAAATATAAACAGAAAATGTTTTCTAAAAGGAAGTTAATATGCACTATCTCTCTCCCAAAGTCAGCATATGATACTAAAAGGAAATCACTATAGGTCAAGACACTTTTTTCCTTTTGTATATGTGAATAAAAATAAATTCATTGTCTTAAAATTTTTAGAGTTTTATAGTTAATAATATATAATTTTAGTTTTATAGACACTTTATTATTATTATTCTTGGCATAATCATTTAAATTGGTTGCTACATACTACCCAGGCTAGTCCTTTTCTTAAGCATTTTTGCACACGTGAAACATGACTGAGATGTGCTATTTTGAGATAAGATATCTTTCTGTTAAAATTGAAGTTCTTCCATTTAAATACAAGTTGTTGGGATTTTTAGTTTATTTT